>MU760678.1:0-10918 GCA_026770625.1 Nicotiana glauca
AATTGGGAAAAAGACTCTAACAGAAGAGAAGCTACACGAAGTGCACCCTTCTCCATGATGTAGAAGACTCATAAAAAGGGAGGGATTCGCGACAATTTATATAGTTCAACAAATATTAAAGCGGTAAAATATTTAGCATGTAAGGCATGGAACATGTATCAAAATCAAATAAAGCCAAATACAACAATTTAACTGAGCTCGAATTCTTGAACCCTGAATCGAAATTTTGGGTTCTTTTCCCCAGCAGAGTCGCCAGAGCTGTCACACCTTCTTTTCCGAGCTTTACTACACCTCGTGAAGGATATAATAAAAAAGGAATTTTTTCAATTGAAGGACAATCGAATCGGGATTCGTTATTTATTAAAAGATTCAAAGTCGCCACTTGGGAGATTTATGGTGTCCCAAGTCACCAGTTTGAATCCCGAATCGAGAAAAGGGTTTGACTCTGTTTAACAGTCGCGAACCAGAAATCCAGGTAAGGAATTCTATTAACCCGGGAGAAGGGGTTAGGCACTCCCGAGTTCCGTAGTTTTAGCACGGTCGCTCAACTGTTATATTTGGCTAAATTTTAATTTTTATACATGGTATCCTATTTGTGCAATTTTTAGAATTAATTATCGCTTTTTTGTCAATATTTTATTTAAGAAAGTGAACGTCGTTTAAGAACATGTTTTCGGATAACGTCACATGAAATGCACCCGGATCCTTGACACATTCTTATTCAACGTTTTCGGATTTGGATTTGGGTTGCATGAAATGTACACCCGTATTTAGGAAGGTAATTTTATTTAAAGCGCGCCTAAAGCGACTAACGTGTTATTATATTTTGGGAAGGCCGTGAAATTTGCTAAACGGCCCGTCCCAAATACTAAACATTTTTTGAATTAAGTAATTAATGAGGGCCCCGCAATTTGTATCTTGATTTGGAGATGCTCGTCTCATTTTATTATTAAGGACCAACCTAAAGCAACTACAATTTTTCTATTTATATTATTTGTTTCTAAAGGTTAATTAATTTTATATTGTTTGTTTCTAAAGGTTAATTAATTCACGAATATAAGTTCAAGCCTTGAATTCAAGTCCGAATTCAAACAAAAGGGTAAAACCTTTTAGCTTGAACCCGCTACCTAATTCAAGACTCAATTTTAAATTCATGAATTAATTCCTACATTCTTAAAGTATGCTTTTATTTAAAGTGAACAAGGCATTTGGGCTTCGATTTCAAGTCTACATTTGAACAAAAGGTAACACCTCTTAGTTCAAATGTGTTACCTAACTCAAAAGGCTCAAATGCCATTTTAAAAACTAATGAGTCAATGGTTATTTTAAAATATGGTCCCAAAGAGCCCAATCACACGCCTCAAGCAGAGATTTTCGAAAAAAAAATCTCAAAAGACTGGGCCTGAAATTGGCCCAAATCCAAAACCAGCCTGCCATGCAGAAAAATGATAGATCGAATCCCAGGAGCTGCTACAATTCTAATCGCAACAAATCACGCAGTAACCACAACAAGATACAAATGACAAAGCTTGCATTTATTTTAATTGATGAACATGAACTTCAGACTTTCTAAATCAATTTATTATACTAATCAGCTATCATGGACTAAACAATCTTAATGAGTTGATTCAATGTAAATGAACCTTGATTTCTTAACCTTTAACTGATTTCAACGATAATTTACTGACAACAAATTAAGTTTACACCAAATGAACTAAATGCCTCAAATTAAGTTTACACCAAATGAACTTAATGCCTTTATTCAAATGCAGATTTTCATTACACTAGTACGACTAATGACAAAGTTATTAGTAATTAGGATGAATGAGACCCAATCATTTCATGAATTGAAATTTTACTACAAGGTCACTACCTAACACTTCTCCAAATTCGAACATACTAATAATTATTGAATTCATGTAAAGTAATGAGCCTTCAGATCACTTCAAACCTCTAATTACACGAACCTATTGAACTAACTACCTTCTATATTTGAGGATTCAATTCAACAGTTTAAATATTAAAACACTTAACAAATAACCAATTCCGAAGAAACAGTCCTAAGCACAGTCCAAATTTAACTACATTGAATAACCAACTAAATCATAGAAAATAGAACTACTTAAATGCAATAAAGCTATTCAACAGCAGATCTATAGCAAAAAACTTCGATTTTATTTTTCATTTCAGCTGAAATTCTACATTATGCTGAGGTTCAGAACATGTACCTGTAATTTAAAGTGAAGTCAGGAGAAGAAAAAATCAGCAATAGCAATGGTAACAACCAGTGATAATCAACAGCCCATCAAACAACAATCAGGAACAATTTTTGGACCAAAATCACTTCCAAACTCAGGGATTCAACACAGAACACAACACAGAACTTAATATTCTATAGTTGACCCAAAAAGCTTCGAAATCAAACCAATAATATCACAGCCACTTCAGTAAATCAGTCTCCACAGGATTATTATCAATGAAATAGTAATTTTTTTAGTTTTTTAGAGATTTTTCTATTTGTTTTTGGATTTTTTGTAAAGGTTTAAATTTCAACTTTGAGATCTGAAATTGAAATTGAAAGAGGATTGTTTGGGGAGGGAATTTCAGGCTCTCCAAACTTGTAAAACAAGGCACACTANCATTTCTATCCTCATATTTCTAACTTGTTACACAAGTAAGTGCAATTATTTATCTAAAATCTACACTAAAATCTACTCTAGAAGGTTCTATCCCCTTACAATCCCTATTCTACCCCCTGTTTCATTTTAATATTTACTAAACTATCCATTTTTATGCCCATATTACCCCTAAAATTAAGCTGGAATTACTATCAAACTATTTTGATATTCCAAAAGTGCCCCCACCTTCCTTTTGTAATTACTGCCCTATCCCAGCCCCACTAACAGCTATAACCAAGTCTTTGAAACCTAAGCTAATTGCCGGATTCACTAATTGCCCAAAACTACTTAACCAAACTCACACTAAACTAATCAAAAGCTAATTAATTAACTACTACGACTAACAATTATCAAAACAAGATCAATTAAAACTAAAATGACTAAGCAAAACAGAAATTTATCAACTCTGAAATCAAAATTCTAAACTTTGACACATATTATATACTCAAACAAGTATTCCACAGGGGAAGCCAAAATTGATTACTGATAATAAAAAGAAATCAAAAGATAAAGAAAAGAACAAAACAAAATATGCGAGAAACAAGCAAATATCGAACAAACACATTCATAACAGAAACAAAACAAAAAATAAAAGGAAAAGATTAGGGAAACTTATCTAGGGTTCTTTGGCCTGCTCCAGTCACGCTTGAGCCAAATTTCTTGAATCCTTTAGGATTTATGATCCGTAACATCCCTAGTGGCGTATTTTCCAAAAGAAAACACCTATTAGGGGTGTTACGGTCAATGAATCCCCAAAGAATAGTCTGGGGTTCTTGACCGGAAAATCTTGTAATTAAAATTTGAGGAGTTCTGATGAGATTTGAGGAATATGGCTTGGGTATTTGGGATGAGAAGGTTAAGGCGAGTCTGCGGTATAAATTCGGGGTTATCTGGGGTAAGTGTCATTTGCCGGCGGTAGGGTTCCTGCGAAATAAATTTTGATATTCGAAGAGATGGGTTAATGTTCGAAGGAAACTGAGTAGAGGGGTAAGTAGAGGATGGGAAGGGGACTCTGTGGTGTTAAATTGGTCAGGTTTGGTGTAGGAGGCGTTTCCCGCCGGCGAGGGATTCCGGCGAGATTAGGGTTGTGGAGAAGGAGACGTTACGGGTTTGTTTTTCTATTTTTCTGATTTAATTAAATCAATCCGACCCTTTAGTATTTAATCGTGATCACTTGTGGACCGTTGGATTGAATTACTGGACGGACATGATTAAAAATGAGAACGACGTCGTTTGGCTAATTTGGCAACTGGACCGGACTTTGGGGAGACTTGGCCTGGCTTGGGGCGTGTTTGGGCTAGGGGTTCAGAGGTAATCAGCCCAATTCCTTGTATTTCTTTTGTTTAATTATCTTTGTTTTCATTTTCTATTTTTTATTTTTGATTTTTTCTGATTTATTTTATATTATTTTTTCTGATTTTATAAAATTGTGAGATTAAACTACAATTAAACTAAAACTAATTAAGGCCTAAAATCTACTTAATAACTATTTTATAGCAATTTTCAATTAAAACAATAAAAATGCTAAAGTGAACTATTTTTGTGATTTTCTTTAAATTTCTAAAATGAATTAACACCTACTTAATACTAAAAATGTGAATTTAAATTTCTAATGCAAATGCATATTTTTGTGTTTTTAATATGAATTATTATGCAACCAATTAACACAGAAACGCAACAAATATCAAAAAATGATACCAAAATACACAAAATTGTAAAAATAAAGAAAAAAAATTATTTTGTTTGAATTTTTGGGAATAATTTGCTTAGGGCAAAAATCACGTGCTCACATCTGCTTCTTAAATCTAAAGAGATGCGTGTCAGCCTCTAATTTTGATTTCCTCTCGTGGAGTTTGATTTGCACTCGAGTGAAGTCGAGGTTACTTGAATATAGAGGAGGGCGTCAAGTTGGTTTAGCGTGCATGTTTGGAGCCGTGGAGTTCGACCGGTATGAAGGTTTTTTTTGTTGAGGTTTCCGGCGAGACATTCCCGTAGGGATCTTGTCCGTGGTTTTGACATCTCGGATTCAATACAAAGGTCCATTTCTATCCTTCTTCTTTAATTAGTTCAAGAAGCATGTTGTTCTACTTAGTTGTTTTGGCTTGAATGAATTGGTATTTTTGGTAAGTTAGGTTATTACGTTGGATTAATTTTCAATGTTGATGTTGTAGTATCTAACGAGCTTACAGAGTAAAGCAATTTTGAAGGTCTTACTTGGGGCTGAATTCATTTTAACGTGCAACTATGCCTCTGCATATAAGCTTTTCACTTGAATTAGTTTCCGTCATTTGCAGCTTGCATGAATCACGTTCGGCTTAGTAGTTAAAATTGTATTCATTCCCCTGTTGAGTATGTTTTAGGAATGGTCTATTGTCCCCTTTTGGTGGTACATATGGTTAATATTATCGATAAATTTGTATTAATTTGTTACTTATTGTTACAGTCAGTGGCGGAGCCACCTTGTCCAGAGGGGTGTCAACTGACACCCCTTCGCCGAAAAATAATACTGCGTAAATAGGTAATTTTAAAAAAATTGAATATATACAAGAGGTTGACACCCCTTGACACAAGACAAACTCTTAGTGCAATGGTCAAGGGGTGTCAAAATTTACACAAGGTTGCAAGTTCCATTCTTGATAGTAACAATTTTTTTTATTTTGACACCCCTTTGTATAATTCCTGGCTCCGCCACTGGTTACAGTACATATGAGTTGTTTCCTTTGTGATAAACTTGTCTTACGGGGACAATAGCATGTGAAATTAATTTATAACAGGTTTCTACAATGAATTAATGGATGTCCATTTCATCCCGCCTTGATTTCATTTAACCTCCCTTTTTGAGACCATTTTGTTCTTTCGATATCCATCTATTCACGCCTATGATCTTGGTCTAGTTTCAAGTACTAGTTATTAGTAGTAAGTTCAAGTACTAGTTTTAGTAATTTAATGAATTGGAGGTGAGCCATATTAGGTGACACACATAGTTTATGGCCCTTCGAAATCTAGTTTGAATTCTTTTTTTTTTAAAATTGGGATCGAGGTGCGCCATGCCGAGCAAAACTGACAAAGTGTGCGGCCCTCTTTAATTATGTTTTTTTAAAATATTTAGAACACGAGGCGCGCCATTTAGCTAATTTTCATGACCCTCGCAAAGTTAACAACGCATTAGTTGCTTTTAGGCGCGTCATTTAATAATTTTATCTTCTTAAACTCGGGTGCGCATTTATGTGACCCAAATCCAAATCTCAACGATGTTAAAATATGTCAAAAATCGCGGGTGCATTTATGTGACGTGGTTCGAGACGTGTTTTAATGACGTTGCAATTCTCTTATAAAAAAGTAATAAAAGCGGTTAAAAGTTAAAATTTGCACATAGGTTCATAATTGTTTAAAATCAGATAATTAAGCCGAATATAACAGTTGAGCGACCTTGCTAGAACCACAGAACTCGAGAATGTCTAACACCTTCCCCCGGGTTAATAAAATTCCTTACTCGAATTTCTGGTTCGCGGACTGTTAAACAGAGTCATTATTTTCCTCGATTCGGGATTAAACCGGTGACTTGGGACACCATAAATCTCCCAAGTGGCGACTCTGAATCTCTTAATAATAAATCTCGTTTCGAATGTCCTTTAATTGGAAAAACTCCTTTATTATACCCTTTCGGGGGTGTAGTAGGAAAAAGGAGGTGTGACACCCATAATGTCTTTTTGTAGCTCCCTCGAGATTTTCACTATTTCCCTGACATGTTCCTCTTCGGCGTCGTCGGGAGTTGGCTCCCGCACATGCTGGGGATACTGTTCTTTACGAACCGGGGTTGTTTCGCCCCCTCGTACGGATGTCGCTGATTGAATCTTCATGTTGAGGAAAACTTTCGTGTCCCTCAATATTGTACGTGATGTTGATATCATTAGCTACCGTTGCTGATTTCTTGCTATGGTAAAAATCAAACAAGTTAGTAATAAACGTGAGGATCAAAGCAATTACGCAACTGTCTGACCCATGGTGGGCGCCAAATTGTTTACCCGTAAAATGGTACAGTTGAATTTGTTACGTGGTTTATAGACACGCGAACTGATTTGATCCAAAAATAATAAAGAAATAAGATTAAAAGTAAGACTTAGCAATTGAAATTGAAGAAGATGACAAGCCTGGCTCCAAAAGCGGTGTCTTCGAGGATAGAAATGAGAGCAATGTAGAATAGCAAATAAAGGTTTTTAATTGAGATCGAAAATGAAATACAACATATGTTTTGCCAAGAATTTCCTCCCTGACAATGGGTGTTGAGCCTGCTATTTATATTTATACCTAGAAAAATAAGATCTTAGGATCAAGCCCCACTTAAATGATAATAAAGGAGTCCTTGATGGATATGTAACGGCAGGCCATGAATGTAAATATTCTCTGCAACGGCTGCCCATTTAATGTTAGAAAATATTCTTCATTGAATGCTACCCTATGGAAAATATTCAACCTGCTCCCTTTGACCACGCTCCCTTCGGGATTTACCCGATGTCAATTGCAGCTGTTGTTTCCGATACCGGTTGTTACTTGATTCGTTTCTTACCTGTTTTTGGTTCTACCTATCGTCAATGACGAAGCCGGGAATTTTTTCAAGGGTATTCAAAATTGAAAGAAGTGGAAAAAAATTTCCCACAAAGGTTGTTCAATATATGTTATATACGTCTAAAACATAATATTTTGTCTATATACACAATGCAATTTTTTTACGAAGGGTGATCGGCTAACAACCTTTATGATCATATGGCTTCGCCACTACGTGTCATGCTCTTATTCAACCATTTATTATAAATTAATTTTACCCTATACATTAATAAAACCACTCCTCAAACTAGAACCTTTTTAAGCGTCGAGAAGGCGCGCAGTTTAACATCTTGAATTTTTAAGTTTGTAACTTTGCTACCAAAATTTCCACACAAGTTTAGGCTATACTTTTCATATTGAAGTTTCACCAATAAAGTCAGAGGCGGATCCACGATTTAAATTTTATGGGTTCAATTTTAAGGTTTTTAATATTGAACCCATTGTATTTTTAAATTTATGGGTTCATATCTACTATTTTTGCAATTTTAATGAATTTTTATATATAAATTTTTACTCTGTGTCGAAAGTTACGAGTTCAGTTGAACCCGTACGTTATACGCTGCATCCGCCATTAAATAAAGTTATGACGTAGATGTGAAGATGTGAACAACGAAGCCAATGGGTTAGCACGTATGACTTTTATTAGTCTGCCTATGTTCGATTTTCTAACATCTGTACTGTATAATCTGTTTCTTAAGGTCCAAGAATCTCCTTTCCACTCGTTGGCCTCAAACTCCACTATTTTCTTAAGGATATTGAATATTTCAACACGCAGACATCAAAACACGTCTTTTGGTGGGTTAAGCGTCAAGCCGTCAATTACAAGCCAACAAAAATTAGTCTATTGAATTTAATCTTAACATATTGTTAAACATAAAATTAAGAAACATAATCTTGGAATAAAAATTTATATCGCATTATCTCATTGTTTGATTACTAATCCAAATAAGTTATTTATGATTAAAAATAGTATCGGAATAATTTATACCTGCCAGAGAGTGGAACAGTAATCACAGAATAAGTTATCCCAAGACAAAGCATTAAAATTAACAATCTCATGATTAATACAACATATAAAACAATCAATAAAAAATAATATCATGATAACTAATTTCAGTATAATTAAACTCAATATAATTAATACCAGCATAACTAATTCCAATATAACTTGTCTTTCAACCGTTCGACCCTTTAATTTGTAGAAGTTTAGCATTGTTTCTAGACATGTACATCTTTAAAGAAACAATTAAAGTTCAAAATTTCAAATTCACATTAAAATGGGTTGACTGTTATTCTCCGAGCTAATTTTCACAGACAAAGATACGTACTAATATTTATTATTGGCGAATTATATAAGAATAATAATAAAAATAAAATATAAAAGGAAAAGCAATGCGTGGGATCCACTAATTTGTCCATCAACCTTAGTTTCCATCCCATTCCATGTGTGCTCTCCCAAAATAAGAGAATCCGTCAAAATTCAGCGTCGATTCATGCGTTAATAGTCTAAACTTTTAAATTAAAAAACAGAATATCAAATATAAATATTAGTCCCAAAAAAGAAAAAGAAAAGTAAATAAACTAACTAAGCTGGTGACCAGACATTTGTATGATTTGCATAGGTCATAACACATCTTGAATTTCTCCTCTCCCTTCCTAAACTCCCTATATAACGTCAAGAAACTCCTTCATTCAAAGTCATCTCACAAACCCAAAAAAGTTCCCATTTCTTCTTCAAGTTTTCCAAATAACACAAAAAACAAACAAAATCACACCAAAAACAAAAGAGAAAACAAGAAGAAGAAATGGCCTCTTCAATGAAATCATCTTTGATTCTTTTCTTTACATGTTCCCTTTTCCTCCAAGTTGCTCTTGGTACGTATATCTATATTTAATTTTCTTTTCTTTTCTTTCATTCACATAAGAGAATCCATAATTTAGATCGATTGCTTATATATGTGCATTGAAAAATTTACATATATCTGCATGGTTTCGACTCGAAAACAATGGATTCAGTTGAACCCATTAAATCGCTCTAGATACGTTTCCGTTCATGTACATGCAAAGATTCAATTTTGATGATCATATCAAGCATGTTAACATAATTCTCTACTAAAAAAAGGAATTAGCAACAGACAAATTCTGTAGCTAAACAGAAAAATATCGATAATCTTATTTAGCGACGATTTAGCTATAAATTATCCAGAAATTCTGTTAATTACAAGCGATTTAGCGACGAAGTTCGTAGCTCTATATATATATATATATATATATATATATAGTACATATCCTTATGATTCTAATTTTTGTGATTGTTATTGTTTTGTGATTTTAGGGGAGATCATTTGTGAGAATTTGCCAACAAATGTTTGTGCATTCTCAATTGCATCATCTGGGAAAAGGTGTTTGTTAGAGAAATCAACATTAGAAGATGGGAAAAGTGAGTACCAATGCAAGACATCAGAGGTGATAGTTGGAAACATGAGAGAATACATTGAGACAGATGAATGTGTAAATGCATGTGGTGTTGATAGAAACTCTGTTGGAATTTCTTCTGATTCTTTGCTTGAGGCTCAGTTTACCTCTAAGCTCTGCTCCCCTGATTGCTACCACAAATGCCCCAATGTTGTTGACCTTTACTTCAACTTAGCCGCCGGAGAAGGTAACTACATTATTTCTGTTTTTTTTAACATTGTGTACATAAGTTAAATTCTTTTCCTTTTACATGATATATATTGTTCATTTTGAACATGTTAATCGACGATCATGTGGTAAAATTCTCATAAAAGATCATGCAAAAGAAAGTATCAATTGATATTCGTGTCATTAATTCGATTGCGTTTTGTGTCATCGTATCATGTTAATTTAGGGTTTTACTAATGTTTCGATGTATATATATTGGTGAAATGTGCAGGAGTGTACTTGCCAGACTTATGCAAGAAGCAGAGGAGCAACCCACACCGTGCCATGATTGAGTTGCAAAGCAGTGGAGCTGCTGAAGATTTTGCTGATGCTCCTGCTCCTTCTCCTCTTTCTTTCTAAATTCTCTTTATATACATTGTGTTTTTACAAGCAGCTTGTTGTTTGTAAAGAGTTTGCTTTTATTGTTTCTTTGGGTTTGTTGGGATTCTTTTTCGACATATTCTTGAGTCTATTGTACTCTAATTCTTTTTCCACGCAGAATTGAATAAAAATTCTTTCTTCATTAACATGCCACTTCTTGTTTGCTTACTTTACTTTCACCCGGTGTTCCATGTTTGTTATTTCGATCAAATAGCAATCCATTAAGTGCAGTGATGGAAACAAAATTTTCATCAAGGAGATTCAAAAAATTAATAAAAAATAAATATGCGAAAAAGTTAAGTGAATTCAATATATATGTATACATTTAGGGGTGTACATGGACCGGGTCGGTTCGATTTTTATCAAAACCGTACCAAACCAATATATCGGTTTGAATTGATTTGGTTTTGTCGGGTTTTCGGGTTTTTTTGTTACATGAATATTATTTCAATCTTACTTTGTTAAAATTATAGATAAGTTTTTGATAAGTGAATATATGTTTAGTAAATATAGAAAAAATTGACAAATATATGATCTATTAATATATTCTAATGGGAGAATTTTTTTAGTAA
>MU760678.1:11396-22456 GCA_026770625.1 Nicotiana glauca
CTATATTCCTTAGTAATTTCGATCTTTAATTTTCTTCCGTTTATTATGGCAAAAATGGTCGCTGCTGCTCATGAAGAAAACCCTTTCGGTTTCCAAGACTATTTTCCTTCAATGATGGAAAGACTTGGAGCTGAAGGTTTTATGAGGGAGCTTTGCAATGGATTTTGCTTGCTTATGGATGTGAGTATAGGGCTTATAACTTATGAGAGTTTGAAAAGAAACAGTATATTGCTTGGTTTGCATGATCTTAGAGATGATGAGTTAATTTGCATGTTAACTGAAGGAGATTTGGATGGGGATGGAGCTCTTAATCAAATGGAGTTTTGTATCCTTATGTTTAGATTGAGTCCTGGTTTGATGGATGGATCCAAGCAATATATGGATGACTTGGGTCTTATTGATTTCCAACCCTAATTTATTTTACTAGCTACTATGTTTCTTTGCCTTTATCTTTTGGATGTAATTGCATTAATATCATGAGATGCCAAATAAATAAAATACTCATGTGTATGATGTATCTGTACCCTGGAAGGAGTGCTATATAATCATACTACATCAGGTACTTCTAATTTTTTGTTTAATTCTGTTGTTCCTTCTTCTTACTTTCTTTCTCTATTTGATTAACTTATGTGCACTAGTAACGTGAATAATTATATTTTTTAATATGTTGTAGCACGTAATCTGCCTAATTTTTAAGGTCAGTAATATCATGAGATGCCAAATAAATAAAAGACTCCATGTATATCTATCTTGGAGGGATGAATAATTGTATATATTGCTACATATATCATAGACTTGTACCTCATGATGTTAATTATGTTCTCTTCTGTTAGCTGTTTGTTTTTACTTTGTTCTTTTTTCTTAATTATTTTTTAATTTATTTGGGGGGAGGGGAAGTGTAATTTGCATACAAATTTAGGAATGAAAGCCGTTCAGTTGATGAGTGGAGTATATCACTACAGAACAAGAAATATGCAGTACTAACAGACAATGCTTCTATTGGAAGCTTCCTTTTCACTAGCTTGTTTCAGAAAGTACCATCATAGGAGAAATTAGGGGTGTATATGGATCGGGTTGGTTCGGTTTTTATCAAAATCGAACCAAACCAACTATATGTTCGGTTTTGTCGGGTTTTTCGGGTTTTCGAATTTTTTTGTTACATGAATATTATTTCAATCTTACTTTGTTAAAATTATAGATAAGTTTTTGATAAGTGAATATATGTTTAGTAAATATAGAAAAAATTGACAAATATATGATCTATTAATATATTCTAATGGGAGAATTTTTTTAGTAACACATGATAATTATTTTCTTAGTCGTCTAACAATAATTTTTCGTTAATTTACGCTTTCAAGGTTAATACATGAGAGAATCCCAAATATTTCTATATTTTCTAAAAAAAATTCACTATAAAGTCTTAAAAATATAAATAAAATTTATATATTTATATGACGATTTGGTTTGGGTTTTTTTACTCAATACCAAACCAAACCTAGTCGGGATTTTTCATCAATTTGGTTTGGTTTTTCGGTTTGGTGCGATTTTGCGGTTCGATTTGAATACCCCTACATACACTATACAATATAATCTCATATACACAATGAAATTTTTGGCGGAAGGGATCCGCCCGCCTACCTCCACTCCTGATCAAGTGGCAAATTTGAGGTCATAGCAAGTGTGTTTGCATCGATGACATTAGTTGCAATTTTGTATTTATAAATTAATCTTTAAAGATTTAGTAATATTCCACGTACACTTGCCATCTTGATTTCGCCATTTTGTACAGTTTATGATGATAATTTTATGGCGAAATACATAAACGGTCCTTTGAAGTTGTCCTCAACGGTCAGACAAGCACTTCAATTGGCCTTTTTATCATTTTAACACTTTAAATGGCTATTAGGTGTATCAAATAAATACCCGGCCTAGTCAGCCCACTTCGCGTGTGACACACACTCTGAAAAGCACGTTGCCTATCCATCAAATAAATTAGGCATTTATTTTTTTAGAATTAATTTGAAGTGGGCCCTAAATGTCCAACATCTTCTTCCAACAAAACCAGTAACCTTCAACGCCATTATCACCGGCAAACCTTCGTCACCACTGCGGCTGTCAAAACTTAATTCGTAAGATGCAAGTTAGCAAATCAAATTTTTCCAGCAAATTAAAGACAATTATCAACCAAAAAATTATTAATGAAAGCTCAACAGAAATTCTTCATCCATCCACTTTAGAAACAATTGAAACCCAGTTGCTCGAATCAAGTAGTCAACTGGACATCAATTCAAGAAAAATTTACTCAAAAATATAAAATACTCCAGAAAGAATATACGTTAAAACCCAACTTCTAAATCAATAAAATAAGAGAGAGAAATCTGAAGATGAAAAGATGGAGAGATAGAGGTCGCTGGAGCTGTCGATATGGTTATTAATGCTATAGCTACTAAGTGCCGACTTTGTCATTATTGACACGGATGAGCTCTAAAATTTAGCACAAGGAGATGAAAAGAGAGAAAGAAGGTTGCGAGAAAGAACCTTTCGATGAGGTTTTTAGTGAATTTTAGAGTTAAATTTTGAAAAGAGATGCGTGTGAGATGAGGAGTGAGAATAGGTCTTATTTGTAAGAAGAGAAGACGAGGAAAAGAGAACTGTGATGTGGGTCTTTATTTGATTATTTGCACAAGAAGAAAAAATAAGAATGGGAGGGGGAGAGGATGTGGGTGGAAGGAAGAAGACGAATTGGGAGGGAGGCGGTGGTCTAATTAGGTTTGGTTAATAGTTAAAAAGTAATTTCATTTTTTTTGGCTTTAAATTTTTTTTTAATTACATTTGTTAATTCTTTTTATTACAATTCATATGTGTTATTTTTTAATTGGTTAATTTGATAAGTCAGCGGGGAGTGTAACTCACGCATATGCCTTGTTGGACTCGGGTGTTCACGAGGCTTATTTTTTACGAACTATAAGTGTCAAAATGGTAAAAAGATGAGTTGAGGTGCTTGTCTGACTGTTGAGGACAACTTCGAAGGACGGTTTATGTATTTCACCTAATTTTATTGTATTCATTTCCCATCTTTATTTCTAATGTAATTTATATTTGGGCGCCCGTCCATTATTTTGTGGGGTGTACAAAACTGTAGAATCTAGTTGTTCTTGTTAATGTACATATATAACATTTATTACATAACAAACTCACAAAATTTCAATTTTCCCCCGATGGAATTTATATCCAAATCAACTACAATCTCATTTTTTTCTGTCGATTCAATCAAATATTGTTCAAACACCTACTAAAATTACACGGATTTGACCGAGGAACAATGGCATTTAGGCCTCATTTGTTTGCACTTAATTGAGGTCTGAATCTTAATCATTCAGATCTTAGATATTAAGTGCGTTTGTTTTTAAACTTTGAATCTTAATTATTCACATCTTAATTATTAAGTATTTTTTTTTTACTTAACAACCACTTAATGGGTCTGAATAGATCTTTATGATTAAGATCTGTAACATAGACTTAATTCATTACGATGCTATCACATATTCATTATTAATTGCCGCCACCGACTATCAACTATTACCATGCCGCCACCGCCTACCATTATCAACTACTACCATACCGCCGCCACCACCATACTCAGCCACTACCACCACCACCACCACGCCACCATCATCCTCAATAGTAGCCGCTACCATTATCGACCATCACCATCCACCATCCACCATCCACCGTCCACCATCCATTACTCCTACCACCATCATTCTCACCCACAGTCAACACTTATCCACCTCAACTACCACAACCAACCACTCCATCATCATTAACAACCACAGCCAGCATCGCCCATCATTATAACCTACCACCACCTTCCTCAATCACAAACCACCACCCGCCATTATTAAATATCACCACCCACCACCACCATCATCAATCATAATTGTCGCCACTACAAATCACTACTAGCTACTAGCATGAACAAAGGTCATCAACCAAAACTACCACCAACCACATCTTTTAGTCAACATTTACCCGTTAGTCATCACCACCAACAACTATCATATTTTTAAAAATTATATATTTTATTGATTAAATATTAGATTTGTTTCAAATAAAAATAAATTTTATGCATTCAGATGTTAAAAATCAAACAGTCTTAAATTTAGTATTCAGATCTTGATACACATCTTAACATGTTCATATGTATATTCAGATTCAGATTCAGATGTCTTAATCTTGATACACATCTTGATATTCATATGTGTATTCGGATTCAGATGTCTTAAGCATAATACACATCTTGATATTCAGATGTATATTCAGATTCAGACGTCTTAATCGTAAAAAAAAATAAGGCTTTAGGGTCCTTTAATAGGTTGTATTAAGGAAAATAATACTACATGAATTTGTTTTGGTATTATTAATCCCTTATTTAGTAGTATTTTTTAACCACGTATTAGTTTATACATTTATTCAATACTATTTTTATAGATAGCAAATCATAGCACTAGCAAAACCATATTTTTTAATACATGAATAAGCATATATAAAAACATAATCGTCCTTTCAGAACCTTTAGTATACCAAAACAAACAATCAATAAGAAATAATTTTAGCACAATTAATCCCAAAATAATTGATCTCAGTATTAGTAACCTATTTGGCCAAGCTTCTTTTGAGGCAAAAGTGCTTCTTTTTTTGTTTTGTTTGTCAAAAGTGTTTTTTTCTAAAATTAAGGTGTTTGACCAAGCTTTAAAAAGGAAAAAATGCTTTTAAGAAGAAGCAAAAATAGTTTCCTAGAAGTACAAAAAATTAGCTTCTCTCCAAAAAAAATATTTTTTTGAAAAGCACTTTTCGAGAAAAATATACTTAGAATCACTTTTTAAAAGTTTAGCCAAATATTAATGGTTACTAAAAAATATATTTTAAATTAAATAGCCAAATACAAACTAATTGTCACAAAAAAAAATACTAGTACTTTTTTGAAAAGTACTTTAAAGAAAAATTATTCCCAAATAAACTGATATTAAAATTTTGGCCAAATATGCTTTTATTATTATTCATTTACTCTTATATGCACCCAGTCAAACGATCACTTACTGTAAAATACAAGGGGAAAAAAGAAATATAGAAGTTACCCAAAAACTTGTCTTGAGAAACACTATACCTACCTTTCTGCTGTTTTGCAGTTGCACTAGGCGGGTACTCAAAACTAAACAAACATCAAATTTAAAACACCCTTCAACCCAAAAAAAAATAAAAATTGCCTACTAAAAAAGTTTCAAAAATGGAAAACACTATCCCGGAAAATCTTGATGGGTATTACGGCGGCGGAAGTGGCGACGCCGGCGGTAGCATCGGCGGAGACGACGAGGAAGCGTTGATGCTGGAAGATGGAAGTGGAAGCAGTGATAGAAAGAAAACCGCAGACCGTGTAAAAGGACCGTGGTCACCTGAAGAAGATGCTATACTTAGTCGTTTAGTAAGTAATTTTGGGGCGAGGAATTGGAGTTTGATCGCCCGAGGAATTCCTGGTAGATCGGGTAAATCGTGTCGCTTAAGATGGTGTA
This sequence comes from Nicotiana glauca, assembly GCA_026770625.1. NCBI lineage: Eukaryota > Viridiplantae > Streptophyta > Magnoliopsida > Solanales > Solanaceae > Nicotiana > Nicotiana glauca. The sequence goes on from MU760678.1 coordinate 16,967, forward strand.
ATCAGCTTGACCCTGCTGTTAAACGCAAACCCTTCTCCGGTAACTTTCAACTGCCATGTTTTTCTTTTTTCTTTTTTTTTTTCCTTTTTTAATTTGTGTGTGAGACCATTTGGTGAAAGGGTTTTATTTTTTATATGGAAATTTTGTTTCTACTTGTGTCTTTTGTACAGCATTGATGTTTAGTTCGACAAAAGCTTGGATTTTTAACCTGAGGTTTAATAAAATCTTGAAGAGAAGGTACTGACCATAGTTGTTTATTTTGATAAAATGTGGTTTTGTAGTGTATATGTTTAGTTCAAGCAAAGTTTGGATTTTTAAAGTGAGGGAATTAGAATACTGAACAGAAGATATTCACCATAGTTAGATATTATGGTGAAATGTAGTTTCTATTTTTTTTTTTTTTTGTGTGTGTGTGTGCGCGCGCGCGCGCGCTCATTTGGTAAAAGGTTTTATTTCTGATACCGTTGTTTCTACTAATGTGTTTTTGTACAGCATTGATGCTTAAGTTTAGGAAAGTGTGGTTTTTTTAAAAAAATCTGGACCAGGAAGTTTGGATTCTTTAAGCTGATGGAAGTAAAATACTGAACAGAAAGTCTTGAACAGAAGTTATTAACTGAGCAATGAATTCTTGAACAGAAGAAACTGACCATGGTTGCGTATTTGGGTGAAATGTAGTTTCCGCTTTTGATTTTGTAGTGTATTGATGTTTAGTTCGAACAAAATTTGGATTTTTAATTTGTGTCAAAATTTAAGTTCTAATTTTCAGCTTAAGATCAGTAAAATCCTGAACAGAAGGTATTTAACCACACTTGATAATTCTGATGATCTTTAGGTTGGGAAATTATGTAGTCATAAGCTGAATTACCTTGATGGGAAGATTGGATCAGGGTTTGATGATGTTAACAATGTCCAAATGCCTTCAGGTTAAAGTCATGGATCATTCAAGTGATCATCTATGCCACATACATTTTTGACATGTAAAACAGACTGTTACTTCCATTCTTTTGGTTCCTTTTCATATACGTTTTGGAGAAAGAAGAAACGAAATAGAGCCAACAACATATTTATAGGGCAGGAAGGAAATCCCAAAAACATATCGACAGTGCTTGAAAAATTAAAAGATCACTATTATTTTTGTGATTAAAAGGTACACAAAGTAGAGCTCTACTTAGTGTGGTTAAATTTGAAAGGTACTAGTGTAAATCTTCTCAAAATCCTAAGTTTTGTACGCTACTTTCCTTACACAAGAGTTCAGTAGTGCTATTTTACAGTGGAGCTGGTGTAAATTTAAGGGGGAAAAGCAATGGTGGTTTTTACAGACCCTGCCTGTCAAATAATAAATCAAGAAACAGGATAATGAAGAATCTGAGTGATGATGACATAGTCTGAAGTGCAAAAGTACAACCTCAAAAATGGTTAAACTTGCACTTGTATTTTCATCCCAGCTAGTCCTTGTGTCCTGATAATTATAAGGTTTGTGCTCATTTCAACTCTCTATTTAAGCTGAAAATACTCGTGACATAAGACATTTATCAAGGGGTTTTAGCAGATCAGACCGCATTCAAGTAGTATTTCTTAGCACAAATCCTAGTAGTGAGATAACAGAAGGACTTCATTTTCAGTTAACTGACCATTTCTTTTTGAATCGCTTTGCGCCTTACTGTCTGAAGAGTACACTTCTTTGAAATTTCTTTGAGTGATCCATGCAAAGCGAGGCCCCTCACTTTGCATCTCTTTATTGCTCTAAGCGTCGAAACAATCACATCTAAGTACTGACTGAAACTTGACTACAGATAGGTTGCAGCAAATTAGTGAACTAGGTTATGATGCCTTTGCTGGTTCTTCTCAACCTCTATTACTTTTGACAGCCTTCCTCTATTCTGTGCAAATTTCAAACTTTTTAAGATTTTAACTTAAACTGTTAAAATTCAAATTTTGAGATGATGTTTTTCAGCAAACTAACTTTTCAATAATAATTCTAATGTTTTCTTCCTCTCTCCCAACCATATGGTGTCACACAAAATGGACGAAAGAAGTATTTCTGTTTCTTTGAGTCTTAACTAAAAGCAGTGCTCTGTGAAATACCTGATTATCTTGCAATTTAGAAAATTATATGCGGGGTTAATTAGAAGCTAATATGACCGACCAACAGACATGCTGGTTATTGACCACTTCTCCTATGCTAAGTTGGGTTGGGAAGTAAAAGAGGGAGTGCACGGACTACTTTCCTATTTGTTTGAGAAGTAAAGGAGGGAAAGCAGTAGTATTGAGGTTGCATCTTCGCTAAATTGAGGACTTGGGTCCGTCGGTCATTCCCCATAGTTAACATTAAACATCTTAGCATCCACAATACTTTCTGAGTTGCTGTGAAATGTGGAGTTCTGCGTGTATGTTAAGATTTAGTGATGTGCTGCATCAAAGTAGATATATTTCTTAGTTTCCAGTTGTTGCACCCGTAGCTTCTGATCCTAAGAAGCAACTATCGTTATTCAAGTTTATACAATACAAGTAGCTGGTGAATGAAACTAACAATTCTGCCACTCTTGACAGATGAAGAAGATCGGATTATCCTTCAGGCCCATGCTGTTCATGGGAACAAATGGGCATCAATTGCAAGACTTTTGCCAGGTAGAACAGATAATGCCATTAAAAATCATTGGAATTCAACCTTGAGGCGCCGATGTGCCGAACTTGGTAAGTTAAGAAGTGACTCCAGCAATGTTCCAGAAGATGTTAGTGCAGAAAAATCAAAAGTATCCTCTGAGGAAACCCAATCATGCGGTGATGTGAATTCTTCGAAAGCTATAGAAGGAAAAGATGTTAGCTCTCAGGAAAACCAAGAAGATAATCACTATGAGGATAAGGGTCACGAAGAAGTTCAACCGAGTGATTTAGCAAATGATCCTCCTACTCTCTTCCGTCCTGTGGCTCGTATAAGTGCTTTTAGCGCATATGGTTCTTTGAATGCCCCAGAAACCCTAGTGCAAACTCCACGAATAACTCCTATCCAATCGCCGGATCTTGGGATAAGCAAATTGCTTGAAGGAGCTTTCAGTGACAGATTAGTGCCTCACCAGTGCGGCCATGGCTGTTGTGGCAATGCTAGTCTGGAAAATAATGGAAGTTCACTGTTGGGACCTGAGTTTGTTGATTACGCGGACGCTCCATCCTTCTCAAGCCATGAGTTGGCGACATTAGCCACAGAGATAAGTAATGTTGCTTGGTTTAAAAGTGGGTTAGAAAACAGCAGCATCGAGGTTATATTCAATCCAGCAACCAGGGGAACGTGTGGTACCTCTCACTTGCCAAGCAGACCATTCTAATCTTTCAAATGAATAACCATATAAATTTAATTTTTGAAATGATGATGAATCTAGTGTCAGAGACTAGTAGGGGACAGCTACTGTGAATATAAAAGATTTTGAGGTGGAGTTGATTTAAGTGAATTCTTATGAAGTATAGGATAAAGAGAAGAAGCTGGGTACCTGATTTAGTTAGTTTATAAACTGAACTCTGGTTGAAAAGGGTGTATATGATTTATTTTCCCTTAGGCCTTCATTTTATGAGAGGTGTTGAAATTTTTCTTAACCTAGTTAGATGAATCCAATTTTATGATTTGAAACTAATACTATGTTGTAATTTAACAACAATGATGATTTTAAAGAGTGTTGTTCCTTGTTCCCTTAACTTACCGTCCTCAAAAATTGTATCAGTAATGAGGTATTAGCCCAGTTGGGATGGCACAAGGAAAGAGACAGTAAATTCTTGTATTTCATCAGCTTCTGGTAAAGCATCTAGACATAATGCCCTCTATATTAGTTTACTTTGTGGGGGTGATTTTATATGAACTTCAAACCTCAGAAATGAGTGAATCTTCTCACTTTTGGACAATGGCTACTTCCTCTCTGGACTCTGATTAGTTTCTTTTGTTTGTACCTTTCTGCTTTTGTAGCTGGTACTGTCGGGACACTGGTATTCCAATTATTGGAACTTCAGTGTTAGTGCCATTGTGTATGTATAACTATAGATTATTGTTGCTGGCTACTTGCTGGATTAGCACTTAAATTTGAGATTAAAGCAATTATTATTGCAGAAAGGAGGTCTCAATACAATGATAGAATTGGTTATCCAAGTACTATGTGAATAAGCCAGAAGTAGGTCTGAGAGGCTACGTTGCGCGGACTCTCCAAAACAGCTACTGCATCTGTATCAGACCCTCAACAAATACACCACTTTTGGAGAATCCGACACGCATCATCGACATTTTTGAAGAGCTTGAGCAACATAACTAAGAAGTGATGATTCTTTATTGTAAATACTAACAAAACACAAGGCAAAGGAGAAAAAGAGAGTAGCCCGACAGCCCTTGTGAAAGGAGGTACTTTGTGCAGGAGAAATATTAGTTGTTGCTACCAGACAGCCATTGTGAAAGCAATAAAAGATTAGAGACACAAGAAAAGCAGAACAAAAAGAGAAATGAAAAGAAATTGGAAGAATCTGGTGTACTGGCTCCTCTTTAACCACCACGGAAACACAGAGATCCACTGGGGGACAATGAAAGCAAAGGAAATATCTCTGCTGTATTATTCTTTCTCCAAATCCTATCATTTGTGCCTTTTGACTCACATTTTTTATATGTGAAAGCGATGGATAACGGCTATAGACTGGGTACCATGCTAGATTTCATTTTCATATATCCCCCGGAGTAAGTGATCTACTGGCATTGATATTCGCCTTTCTACTATTGACCACTTTCATTCTGAATTCGATGACTATAGATTCTGAACATGTCTTGGTGGATAATGGATTGGCCTTCGCATGCATAATTTTAAGATCCATTTTTCATAGAAAACAATACCAACAAGTTGGTCATGAACCTCAAAAGGAGAAATTCAAAAATAGTCAGATTTACAAGTGGTAAAGTAATCGAAATTTAATCACTGTTCATGTAAAGATAAATTTGAGCAAAAACATTGTTCAAAACCCGAAAAATACGCCAATATATTATGCTGGAGTTCCAGCAGAAATATACTTAAACTTCAGCATATTATACTGGAGTTCCAGGATAAGTATGCTGGAACTCCAGCATAATATGATGGAGTTCCAGCATAAGTACACTAGAACTCCAGCATCATATACTGGAATTCTAGCAAAGTATACCGGTCCAGTATAATATGCTGGAAGTTCATACATAAGTGCTCGAATCTCCAGTATATTATGCTGGAACTTTTCGTGTATTGGAGTTCCAGCATATGTTGGAAGTTCATATACAGGTGCACCGAACTCCACTATATTATGCTGGATCAGTCTCTGTTGCAGCAAAATAGTGGCTATTTTTCATTGACTTGGTAAACGATGGCTATTTTGAATGACTTCGCTTTGCAAACACACGGGGCAAGTTCTAGGCATCAAATGCAATGCACTGAATAATGCAAAACCTTACACACACATGGCACATAACTCACTCAGGATTGGATTCATAGACACTCT
>MU760682.1:0-26870 GCA_026770625.1 Nicotiana glauca
AAAACTAAACAATTAATTCTTTACACTGCTATTTCTCTCTTTTTCTCTTTTTCTCAATTTCACAAAATTTTCGATATTCAAAAGTCGGTCAGCATGCGGGCCCGAGACAAATAAATGCAACACGTAAAATACATCATTGTGGTCGTTTCATTTCCGGTTACCTGTCCTAGACGGACCCAACCCCTGTGTTGAGTCCCCTAAGTCATATGCACGTGATGCAAATAAGCATTCCTATTAAGGATCCGGCATGGATTCAAGTTATTCTAAGTTCAAACCTGGGTATAGGTTCTAGACTGTGTACCCGAGCGGACAACTCGAGTCGAGGAGGGGGCTACGTACCGGGAACCAAAAGGTCATCCGGCTTAGTAACTTGTCCAGCCTCTTTCTTATTTAAAGGTATTGACACTAACAGAATAAGGAGTCTCAACCAGTAAGAACATCCCCAGATGTGAGAAGAGAAAGGTTTCGGCACAGTTTATATACAGTTCAGATCATATCAAAGCGGTAAACATTTAGCACATTAAGCATGAAAACATGTAGAAAAATCAGATATAACCAAATACAACAATTATTCTGAGCTCGAATTCTGAACTCTAAACCGAAGTTTTGGGTTTGTTTCCCCAGAGTCGCCAGAGCTGTCACACCTACTTTTTTGACTTACTACACCCGTAAAGGCGTAAAGGAGTTTTTCCACTTAAAGGACAATCGGAATGGAATTTGATTATTAAGATTTTAGAGTCGCCACTTGGGAGATTAATGGTGTCCCAAGTCACCGATTGAATCCCGAACCGAGGAAAGAAATGACTCTGTTAACAGTCTGCGAATCAGAAATTCGAGTAAGGAATTCTGTTAACCCGGGAGAAGATGTTAGGCATTCCCGGATTTCGTAGTTCTAGAACGGTCACTCAACTGTTGTATTTAATTTTATTTGATTTCAAAACATGTTCTAACTTATGTGCCTTTTATTAATAAATCGCTTTTATTTTTATTTTTTAATAAGAATTGCAATGTCGTGAAAATGCGTTTCGAACCACGTCGCACCAGTGCACCCGTGGTTGTTAACACATTTCGACTCCATTGAGATTTGGATTTGGGTCACATCAATGTGCACCCGTATTTAGGAAGGTAAAATTATTAAAAACGCGCCTAAAGTGACTAACGTGTTGTTATCTTTTGGGAAGGCCGTGAAATTTGCTAAACGGTCCGTCCCTAATCTCTAAGTATTTTTAATTAAATAATTAATGAGGGCCCCGCAATTTTGTATTTGGTTTGGCGAGGCTCGTCTCATTTTTATTATTAAAAAGCCAGCCTAAAGCAAACTAAAATTTTCTATTTATTATTTGTCTCTAAAAGTCCAATTAATTCATAAATATAAATTCGGGCCTCGAATTCAAGTCCGAATTCAAATAAAAGGGGCAACCCTTTTAGCTTGAACCCGCTACCTAATTCAAAATCCAATTTAATATTTATGAATTAATTCCCTATATGCTTAATACATAAATAAAAAAACAATTATTAATGTTTAAGAAATAATATTCGTAGATCCTCAAATTCAAGCATCCCACGTAAAGAGTTATGAATGAGGTCCACGCACAAATTGGACCAATCGCAAGTCTGGGCCCTAAAATGGGTAAGGCTATGACCTGGGCCTTGTATTAGTGTTATTGAGGCCCAGATCATATGGTGCAGCCAATAAACGAGCCCAGAAAAAAATTGCACTTTATTTCACTATCAGTAGACCATTTAAACCATTCAATTCACTTAACAGCACACATATATGGCGAACGTGAGCATTAATTTCATTTATATAGGTCTGAAGATGAGACGGCCTTTCAACATGCAAATATGTCGTGTATTATTTCAGAAATGAGCTATATTTATTTCTTTTGAATTCAAAACAGCACAAAGTATTTTAATACCTTTCATAAAACTAAACTAGCATAAAAAACAAAATTTAATTTCTTACTAGTAAACTAACAAATCTAAATTGATCCACACTAATGCTGACATTTTAATTACTTGCAGCTGTTCAAGTATTGAATTATTAACTACAAATTAAGATCTAATTCTAACTTCCAATATTATATTACTACTAACATCAACCATTAACTAACCACAAACACAGGCACACTAAGCTAGTAATTATTAATAGTCCGATACAAATTAAAAATTCAAAATAGTCCAAATTAAAGTAAAGGTAGTCCTAATTACATTTAGAAATACTTTCGGTCCAATTATACAAATAGCTCAAAATTTAACAAACAAATTGTCCTATACATTAGAACTAGGCAAAAACCAAGCAGATTTTGCGTCAACTTCAAACAGCAATTCAAATGCACTTCATCATATATTTCCTCAAATCAAAATTACATCAGCTGGTGTTTCAAATGTGTACCTGGGTATAGAAATGTAAGAAGAAGAAGAGAGGATCAGCAGCAGTTTCTAATGAAGAAACACTCCAAAACAGCAACAGCAATTACAACAGCAACAAACAGCCAATATGGGAATAGTTTTCAATCCAAAACCATCTTCAAATCAGTCAATATCACACCAGAAATATGTAGTGACCAAAATTCAACTAAATAAACCTCTGAATCTACTCGAAATCAAGCAGAAGCTACTGTGAAGTCTCAAATTACCAGGAAAGGAGCTAAGAGAAGTAAATCAGCTACTAGAAGTAGAAATGAACTAGGAAATTCAATAAAACAATACTGTTTTTGGCTTTTTTCTATTGGATTTTCTATTGTTTTTTTGGATTATTTGAAGGTTTTAATTTCAAAATCAGATCTAAAATTAGAGAGATCTTTTGGGGGGGAATTTTTGGAGGCTAAAAACTTCTTAATCAAGGCATTTGTGATGCCTTCTATAGGCAACAATGAAGTGCAGCTCAGATTTTCTTTTCTTTTCATTTCAATCCCTCTTTTGTTTTCAGTTTTTAACTTTTCCCCCTTTGTTTAATGACCTGTTCTTCAAGTAAGTACCTTTATTTTTTTAAAATTCTAATTTTACCCCTATCTAGAAGATTCTAGGAACTTCAGGTATAACCTACAGCATTTCTACCCAGCCTTAAGTACCCAAATACCCCTGAATGCCCTTGAAATTACTCACCTAGGCTAACTACCATCCCCAACCCCTTCTACATAATTAAACTATTAGTTACAAACCAAGTTAGCTAATTAAAATAACTAACTAAAGCACGATCCTAAACTAAATTATCCAAAACCAACTAATCCAGCCATAAAGAAACCATTTAAGACTAAACGAAATTCAAACACCATCGATTAAAATCTTATCAAGACAGACTTAATCCAAAAACTAAACTAACAACTAAGCTATTAAATTCCAGATCACCATACCATCATCTATGAACGACATTAAACAAAATTAAGCAAACAAGGAAGCCAATACTGATAAACGGACAGAACCAAACACAGAAAGAGATTTTAATCACTTTTTACACTAAGCTAATGAATCAAAACTTAAAATCTTAATTAACCAAACAATCCCTAAACGGACAAAGATTATCCCTCAAGCAAACGATCCTGGAATCAATCCGGGATTCCAACTTAACCTAATGCAAAAGAGAAGAATAAAATGAAATAAACAAAATGAACTCACCCAAAAGCCTCTAAGGTTCAACTGTGTTTTCCCTCAACTTCCAAATTCGAATGAGTCCCATGAGAATTGAGAGCCATTGCCAGTGAATTCATCACGAGGAAAACCAGGGCACCATATGGTATTAATTTGGAGCGGTTTAGGGCAATCAGGGTTTTGGCCGAAAAAGTTCAAACTAATATTCGAATAGTTCCGGCGAGATTTGAAGGAAGAGGCTATGGGGGTTGTGTAGAGGAAGCTTGGGCGGTGCTATGGTGTAAATTTGGGCCTGAAAGGAGTGACCGGCGTTCACCGACGGCGGCTAGGGTTTGAGTTATTTGGGGGATTGGGTGGGATTTGAACTATGAAAATGGTGTATTCGTGACGGGGGCATTGAGGCGGTGTAGGGGTGTGAATTTGGGCCTAATTGGGAGGGGTGGCGTTTGCTGGCGGTAGGGTTCCGGCGAGGACAGTGGTGATGGAGGGGAAGTGTACGAGGAGGATGAAAAAAATGTTTCTGAGTTTTTGTAAAATTTTATTACAGTTATATTAAAATGCTAGAAAAAAAAATTGACCTTTGGATTAGGGAAGATGAAGGGCCAGGATTGAACTTCGCCCAAACGGCGTCGTTTGGTTGGGAGAGGGGCTGGAACAGGCAGGTTTGGGCCGGAATTTGGGGGCGGGTCCAGGAATTTGTTTGAGCTGGAAGCTTAATTGAATTGTCCCAAATTGGCACCTCCCTTTGTTTTTCTCTCTTTTTTTTCTTTCTTTATTTCTTTTATCTATTTCTTGTCTTTTAATTTTTTTTTTTATTTTTTTTTCTGATTTTATTAAAAATGCTAAAATAAACTCACAATCAACTTAATCACTAAAAATTAGATTTCCTAGTTAATTCCTAATTAAAAGAAAAATGCAAACTAATACTAGTTTGAACTAAAAATGCAAAATGAATCATTTTTATTATTTTCTATATATTTTGTTCTAAAACAAATTAATACTAATTAATACTAAAATGTGAAATTAAATCCCTAAATGCAAATGTATATTTTTGTATTTTTCATATGAATTATCATGCACAAATAAAAATGCAACCAGTTGACACAAAATTTACAAAAATTATAAAATAATAAAGAAATTATTTTATTTGGAATTTTTGGGAATAATTTTCTTAGGGAAAAAATCACGTTCTCACAACTACCATCGTTGTTTGGAGGGGTTTTCATCGATTGTAGCCTCTACGACCAGACTAACCCAGAAGGGTGCTCCGTTCCAATGGACGGAGGAGTGTGAGGCGAGATTTCAGAAGCTCAAGACAGCTTTGACTACGGCCCTAGTTTTGATATTACCTACAGGTTCGGGGTCTTATACGATCTATTATGATGCCTCGAAGGTTGGCCTCGGAGCGGTGTTGATGTAGGACGGTAGGGTTATTGCCTACGCATCCAGACAGTTGAAGATACATGAGAAGAATTACCCTGTCCACGACCTTGAGTTAGCTACCATTGTTCACTCCCTGAAGATTTGGCGTCATTATCTATACGGTGTGCCCTTGTGATATTTATAATGACCATCGAAGCTTTCAGCACCTGTTCGATCAAAAAGATCTAAATTTCTGCCATAGGGGGTGGTTAGAGTTGCTAAAGGACTATGATATCACTATTGTGTATCAATCGGGCAAGGCCAATGTGGTGGCCGATGCTTTGAGTCGTCGGGCGAAGAGTTTAGGGAGTTTGGCTTATCTACTAGCATCAGAGAGGCCTATAGGGATGGATGTTCAGGCCTTAGCCAGCCAGTTTGTGAGATTGGATCTTTCGGAGCCTAGTCGGGTTCTAGCTTGTGTGGTTTCTTGGTCTTCCTTATTTGATCGTATTAGGGAGCGGCGATGTGATGACCCTCATTTGCTTTTCCTCAAGGACAAGGTCCAACATGGTAATGCCATAGATATGACCATTGGCGAGGACGGAGTACTTAGGATGCAGGGTCGGGTTTGTGTACCCAATGTTGATGGGCTTCGAAAGTTGATTCTAGAGAAGGCCCACAGTTTGCGGTATTCTATGCATCTAGGTGCCGCAAAGATGTACCAGGATTTAATACAGCACTATTGATGGAGGCGGATGAAGAAAGATATAGTTAGGTTTGTAGCTCGGTGCCTCAACTGTCAGCAGGTGAAGTATGAGCACCAGAGATCGGGTGGGTTGCTTCAGCAGATAGAGATTCTAGAATAGAAGTGGGAGCGGATCACCATGGACTTTGTATTTGGACTCTCATGGACTTTGAGAAAGTTCGACGTTGTTTTGGTGATTGTGGATCAGCTGATCAAGTCCGATCATTTCATTCCTGCGTGTAATACTTATTCTTCAGAGCGGGTGGCAGAGATTTATATCCGAGAGATCGTTTGTCTGTATGGAATTCCAATTTCTATCATTTCGAATAGAGGTAATACGTTCACATCATGATTCTGGAGGGCCGTTTAGCATGAGTTGGGTACTCGAGTAGAGTTGAGCACAGCATTGCAACCTCAGACGGACAGGCAGTCCGAGCGCACTATTCAGATTCTTGAGGATATGTTTTGTGTGTGTGTGATCGAGTTTGGAGAATCTTAGGATTAGTTCTTCCCATTGATGGAGTTTTCTTACAACAACGGTTATCAGTCCAGCATTCAGATGGCACCGTACAAGGCTTATGGTAGGCGGTGTAGATCTCCGGTGGATTGGTTCGAACCATGAGGCTAGGTTATTGGGCATAGACTTAGTTCAGGATGCTTTGGAGAAGGTTAAGATGATTCAGGATAGAGTCCATACAGCCTAGTCCAGATAGAAGAGTTATGCGGACTGAAAGGTTCGTGATGTTTTCTATATGGTTGGAGAGCGGGTTCTGCTTCGGATTTCACCTATGAAAGGTGTTATGAGATTTGGGAAGAAAGGGAAGTTGAGTCCGAGGTTTATTAGCCATTTTGAGATTTTGAGGCAAGTTGGGGAGGTTTCTTATAAGCTTGCCTTACCTCCCAGCCTGGCAGGAGTTCATCCGGTATTTCATATTTTGATGCTCCGGAGGTATCACGGTGATCCGTCGTATGTGTTGGATTTCAGTTCAGTCTAGTTAGACAAGGATCTATCTTATGTTGAGGATCCAATGGAAATATTGGACAAGCAGGTTAGAAAGTTGAGGTCAAAGAAGATTACATCAGTGAAGGTTCAGTGGTGGGGTCAGCCGGTCGAGGAGGCGACCTGGGAGACCGAGCAAGATATACACAGTCGTTACCCTCATCTTTTTACTACTTCAAGTATGTCTCTATGCTTGTTTGAGGACGAACGAATGTTTAAGTGTAGGAGGATGTGACGACCCGGTCAGTCGTCTTAAGAATTAACACCCTAATCCCCTATAAACCACTTTCCCTGAGTTTTATTTCTGCTATTTTGATTTGCTGGGACATTCAGGTTTGAGTTTCGGAGAGTTATGGGAAACTTAGTCCCTAAATGAGAGCTTAAGTGTTGAAAAGTTGACCATAGTCAGAACAATATGAAGACGGACTCGGAATGGAAATATGATGGTTCTATTAGCTCCGTTAGGTAATTTTGGCCATAGGGGCGTGTTCAGATTATGTTTTGGAGGTCTGTAGCTAATTTAGGCTTGAAATGCCGAAAGTTGAATTTTTGAAGTATCCCGTTCGATTGTGAGATTTTGATCCGAGGGTTGAACGGAATTCCAAGAGTTGCAGTAGTTCTGTTATGTCATTTGGGATGTGTGTACAAAATTTCAGGTCATTCGGAGGTGGTTGGTTGGGTTTTTATCAAAAGTGTAATTCTGAAGATTTTGGAAATCTTAGGCTTGAATCCGATGTGTTTTGGTTGATTTGATGTTGTTTGAGGTGTTTTGAAGATTGGTACAAGTTTGAATAAGGTTTTAGGATATGTTGGTGCCTTTGGTTGAGGTCTCGGGGGCCTCGGGTGTGTTTCGGATGCTTAACGGACCATTTTTCGGATGCTTAACGGACCATTTTTGGACTTGGAAAGGCATCAGATTTTGCTGGCATGGGTTGCAGACATTTTCTTCATCGCGATCGTGTGGAGAGTATCGCAATCGCGAAGGCTTAGGAGAGGCTAAGGGAATTTTGCTCTTCGTGTTTGCGTGAAGAGTAATGCGAACGCGTAGCTTTGGGGCAGTGTTGAATTGCGAACGAGTGGGCTAGGCCGCGTTCAGGTAGAAGAAATAAGGCGGTAGTGGTTTTTAAGTATTTCTATACGCGGTCGCATGAAGCCAATCGCGATCGCATAAGTTTGAGGGAGATAGGCATCGCATTCGTGGACGGGGTTCCGCGTCTGCATAGAGTAACCTGAGGCGCGTGAATTTTTTGTTCTTCGCAATCGCGACTGGCCTTCTGCGATCACGATTAAGGGAAAAGCTGGGCAGAATATAAAAATTTCCAAACAAGGGTTTAGCCATTTTTAAGGAAACCTAAGCTTGGCAGCTCTAATTTGAGCGAGAATTTGAGGGATTTTCAGAGATATCGATTAAGTAACAATTCCTAACTCCTTTTTGCTTGTAACCCATTAATCTAAACAAGAATTCATTATTTAATTTCGGGATTTGTATGAAAATTTGGGGAAAATTTCAATAACCAAGAAATTGAATTTTGATTGGGGATTTGACATTGGATTTGGATAATTTTTATATGGTTAGACTCATGAGAGTGTGAGGATTCTGGAAATATAAATTTTACCCGATTCCGAGACGTGAGCCTGAGGGGAGTTTTGGTCATTTTACCTAATTTTGCGTACTAGCTTAGAATTTAATTGTGGAATCAATTACTTGAAGTGTTATTTACAATATGCAATTGAATTGAATAGATTTGGGCCATTTGGAGTCGGATACTCGTGGCAAAATCATGGTTTCCTATTGACTTGCGCTTTTTCAAGGTAAGTGGCTTGTCTAACCTTATGTGGGGGACTTTTACCTTATGATTTGGTATATTTGTTAATTGAAAGGCCTTGTACGTAAGGTGACGAGTGCGTACTTGTTCTAATTATTGGAAATCTGATTTTCATTAAGTACTACTACTATGTTTACTTCCCTATTTAGTTATTGTACTATTTAAAGCATGTTTTAGCTTAGTAAAAGCATGCCTAAGTGATTAAATTGCCTTAATTGTGTAACTGCTTTACCTGAAATCAATGCAGCATGCTAGGCTAGACTATTTATTTGCCTTAATATGAAGTTTGATAGTTTTCTGAGCATTTCTCCTATTGTTGTTATATGTTTACATTAGGACTACAGATGTGGGATTCCGGTAGCCCCCCCCCCCCTTGTCTGTTTATATTTGGGACTACGAATATGGGATTCTGGTAGATCCCCCCTGCACTGTTATATGGAACTACGGGAATGCACTCGGTAGATTCCCTCAGTACTGGATATTTATATTTGGGGCTACAGAACGGGATTTCGGTAGATTCCCGTATATTATGAGCTGGAATACGGGACGGTATCCCAAGAGACTTATTGGATATGTATCTTTGAGACTTCAGGAAAGTATCATGGAAGATCCCCATGTCCTTCCCCCTCAGTAGCAGATTGATAAGATTCAGAATCAGAACTGGAATCTGAGTTTTGAGGTTTGCTTGCTTTCACTTGGCTTTCTTTCAACCATTCATTTAAAGCCTTCCTCAGAGCACCAGATGCTACAGTCTTTCTAGCAAGCATTTTTACCCTTCGTAGTATAGGCTTTGGAGATGCACTGAGTGGAGTGGTTGAGGATGAATTTGAGGGAGATGCTAGTGGAGGAGTTCCAGGGTTTTCATGTGGGTGAGACATGATTGTTGATTTCTTGAGAGAATTTTGGGAATTTTGGAGAAGAAGGTAAGTGAAAGTGAAGAAGAGTTTTTGACGGTTTAGAATTATGATGAAGGCAAGAGAAATGATGTGTATTTAAAGACAAATACACATTCAATAAGTAATGGTAGCCTTTTGCAGTGGTCAATTAGAAGTCTAATCAACCTGAAATTCCAAATTTTGAATGATCGATTTGGCTTCCCTAGATATTAGGAAAAAATTACAGTTTAGAGTTCTAGGCGGACGGAACTGGTTCAATGCTAACGGATAGATTTTTCTAGGAATTGAACAATTTTAGGACTCCCGCTAATGATTGAAATATTAATCTTTCTAATTGTGCAGAGTATAGAAAACATACCTTAGCTTTCATATGAACCCATACTGATGAACCAGGTTCTTCATTTAGAACTCTCTTGAACATGCCTCAAATGCCGTAATAGAAAAATTTTGTGAGAGATCAGTGAGTCATATAAATACATGTCACTGGAGTATACTAATTAAAGTATGAAGCTGAGTAAGAATTAATCTAGATATTTACACAAGTTCAAAATTTCTAGCCAAAAAGTTTTTTTTTCATTTTTTCCCTTTTTTTCATTGTGCATTCTGAGCTGGACCTATTAGGTGATATTAATCATCCCTAATTCCAACATATTCCTCTCAAATTTTTCTCTACTCGGTGCTTTAGTGAAGATGTCAGCAATTTGTTTATTAGTAGCACAAAATTCTATGGAGATCAATCCTTTCTCATAGTTATCTCTCAAGAAATGGTGTCTAACATCTATGCACATAGTCCTTTTATGATGAACAGGGTTCTTTGTCATACTTATAGCACTAGTGTTATCACAAAATGTAGGAATGCAACCAATTTCAATGCCAAAATCTACCAGTCGTTGTTTGATCTATAGCAATTGAGCACAACAAGATGCAGCAGCAATATACTCAGCTTCAGCAGTGGATAAGGCCACTGAATTTTGCTTTTTAGTGGCCCATGATGCAAGACATGACCCAAGAAAGTGAGCCATACCTGAGGTGCTTTTCCTATCCACAAGGAAACCTGCATAATCAGCTTCATCATATCTTACTAGATTGAAATTGCTACCTTTGGGATACCAAAGGCACAAATCAATGGTACCTTTCAAATATCCTAGTATCCTCTTGACAGCAATCAAGTGAGACTCTTTTGGATTAGCCTGAAAGCGAGCACAAAGCCCTACACTGAAAACAACGTCAGGTCTGCTAGCAGTAAGATACAAGAGTGAACCAATCATACACTTATAAAACTTCTGATCAGCTGATGAATCAGGTTCATTAATGTCTAATTTTGTGGGAGCTGCAATGGGGGTGTCTACTTCTTTTGATTCATCCATTTTAAACTTTTTGATCAGCTCTTTTGCATACTTCTGTTGATGGATCATGGTTCCATTTGGGCTTGATTTGATCTGTAAGCCTAAGGAAAAGTTAATCTTACCCATTATACTCATTTCAAACTCACTCCCCATTAATTTTGCAAAATCCTTAGTTTTTCAGTAGTAGCTCTAAAGATTATGTCATCAACATAAATTTGTACCACAAGGAGATCAACACCTTTTTCCCTTAAGAATAGGGTACTGTCAATTTTACCTCTTTTATAACCATGTCCAAGCAGGAATTTGGACAATCCTTCATACCATGCTCTAGGAGCCTTTTTGAGTCGATAGAGAACCTTGTCTAATTTGTACACATACACAGGATATTCCTAGCTCTCAAACCCTGGAGGTTGTTTCACAAACACTTCTTCTTTTAGGTATCCATTCAGGAAGGCACTTTGGACATACATCTGATGGAGAGTGAATTCCATGTGTGATGCAAAGGCTATGAGGAGTCGTATTGCCTCTAGTCTTGCAACTGGAGCAAAAGTCTCATCATAATTTATACCCTCCTCTTGGCTGTAACCATGGACCACCAGTCTTACCTTCTTTCTTGTAACTGTTCCATCGTTATCAAGCTTGTTTCTGAAGACCCATTTTGTGCCAATAACTGATCTATCCTTGGGTCTTGGAACTAGATGCCAAACTTGACTTCTTTCTAACTTATTGAGTTCATCTTGCATTGAATTCACCCAATCTGCATCCTGCAAAGCCTCAACAATATTTTTAGGTTCAATAATAGATAGGAAAGCATCAAAAGCACACAGATTCTTTAATTGTGATCTAGTTTTGACTCCAAATGTTGGATCAGTGATTATGTTCTCAATAGGATGAGAACTTTGATACTTGTGAGGTTTCACCACCAACTAATTTCTGCTAGATATTTCTCCCATGTTTTGTTGCTGAGGAACAAGGTCATGAACAGGTTCTTTTAGGGAATTAGTTTCAATTCCTCTTTGATTAGTTCCCTCTGTCAGGTTGCCCTGGATGGAAGAACTTTTTTCATCATGTGTTCCTTCTTTTGATGCCACTTTAACTTGTGCTGAGAATTCAGTCAAGTCCTTTACCAGTCCAATGACTTCATATTCATGTTCCTATAAGGTTGTATTGTGGGTCGGGCCCAGCCCGGGACCGGTCTGGGACCGCGGGCCAAATGGGCTGGTCTCAAACGGGTCGGTCTCTAATGGTGCAAAAGCCCACTGTGGGCCGGTCTCAACCAAAAAGCCCGCGAGTCTGGGACCATTTAGCCCGAGACTGGCAGGCGGGTCTGGGCCAGTTCAACCCGGCCTAATGGCCCTCATGGGACCAACGGTAAAATTACAAAAAAAAAATTTAAAGAGCCCAACGGCTAAAAATTAAAAAAATAGCCATTGGCCCTTAATTTCAGCCATTAGGAAGTTTTAAAAATAGACATTTGGCCTCCAAACTTTGTTTTAACCCCAAACTTTTTATAATTATGGTTTTTCCCAATTCTCAACTATAAATACCCCCTCATTCTTTCATTTTTACTCACAAATTCATCAATCTCTCTCATTTCTCAAACTCAAATTGAAGTATTCAAGTCAGCAAGTCTTCACTCATCTCTCATTTCTCAAACTCAAATTCTTAATTCAAGTTAAATCATGCCCAGTGATTCTAGATTGCACCCATTTGTTTTGGAACACTCTAATGTGTTAGAAGAAAATGAAGAAGCTTACATAATAAAGTGCAAGAACTGTGATCGAGTCTATACTCATCGTCGAAAGGAAGGCACAGGCTCTTTAAGGAGGCATATAAAGAATTGTCTTGTGTTCTCTAGACATTCATATTTAAGATTTTAAGTTGATTTGAGATAATTTGTGTTATTTTAAAATTATTAGACGCGTTATGCTTAATTTTCTAGTTTGTTAGATTAATTTGAAGTATTATGTTGAAGGTATTGAACTTTAATTTGGAGTATTAAATGTAATCTTTAATTTGCAGTTTTGATACCAAGTATTAAATGTAAACTTTAATTTGAACTATATCTATATATATATATATATATATATATATATATAAGCTATATATTATGTAAGACAATATATAATTATATATACTATATATATTTATATAGCTATATATAAGCAATTTATATTAGTATATACATATATAGTTTACAAGAAATTGTCTTAGATAAAAAAAACTAAAAAAAATAGCCCGAAACGAAAAAGCACGTTAGGCCCGTTTAGGCCCGTGAGCCCGGCCCATTTAACCCGGGACCACGTGGGCTTAGGACCGTCGTGGGCCGGTTCCACCCATTGGGACCGTTTGTCCCGGGACCGCCAAAGCCCAACCTGCCTAAGCCCAGGCCCGTTTGGCCCGGGCCCAGACCACAATACAGCCTTATGTTCCTATCTCTCAGAAAGAATTTTAGTTTCATCAAACACAAAATGCATACTTTATTCTACATACAAATTTCTTTTATTGAAAACTTTATATGCTTTGCTATGTGAAAAATATCCCAAGAATACACCCTCATCACTTCTGGGATCAAACTTACCTAGGGAGTCTTTTCCATTATTTTGGACAAAGCACTTGCATCCAAATGCCCTAAGATGGGATATATTTGATTTTCTCCCTTTAAGTAACTCATAGGGAGTCTTCTCCACGAGAGGTCTAGTCATGCATCTATTGATAATGTAACATGCAATGTTTACAGCCTCTGCCCAAAAGTTGTGGGGTAGTTTACTAGAAAGAAGCATAGTCCTAGCCATTTCTTCAAGAGTCCTGTTCTTTCTTTCAACTAATCCATTTTGTTGAGGAGTCCTAGGGGCATAAAATTTATGATCTATACCATGCTTATCACAGAATTCATCAAACTTAGCATTTTCAAATTCAGTTCCATGATCAAACCTAATGGATGCAAGTGATTACCTAGTTGTTTTTTAGTTTTTCTAACAAAAGCAGTAAACATGTCAAATGCTTTATCTTTAGATGTTAGAAATAGTACCCAAGTAAATATAGAATAATCATCAACAAGTACCATCACATATTTATTTCCACCTCTGCTCAAGGTTCTCATTGGACCACAGAGATCTATATGAACCAGTTCCAATGTCTTGGTTGTGCTTACTATTTTCTTGCTTTTGAAGGATGATCTTACCTGCTTCCCCCTTACACAGGCCTCACAAACTTTGTCTTCCTTGAACTTGATGTTAGGTAGCCCTATCTCTAAGTCCTTAGAGACTAATTTGTTTAGCTGACTCAGACTGGCATGACCAAGTCTCTTGTGCCACAAAAGGGGATCATTATCCAACACACTTAGGCAGGTGATTTCATTTCCTGACAAAGCAGACAAATCGACAATGTAAATATTGTAAACTCTTTTTCCCTACAAAACAATCTTGTCAGCGGTAAGGTTACTCACAAAACATTTGGTAGAGGTGAATGCTACAAGGTTACCTCTGTCATACAGTTGTGACACATTGATTAGGTTGTATTTCAAGCCATCTATTAAGTAGACATTCTCAATGGAGTGTGAATCTGTCTTACCTACTTTTCTAACCCCAATAATCATATTTCTTCCCATTACCAAAGGAGGCATTATCTCCCTTTAAGTCCTCAAGTGAAAGGAATTGGTTCTTGCTTCCAGTCATATGTTTTGAGCAGCCACTATCCATGTACCATATTTGGCTACTTCCCTTCACTTGGACCTACAAAAAGAAATCAAGGGTTAGTCTTAGGAACCCAAACTAGTTTGGGTCCCTTTCTATAGGCAAAGGAGTAAATCAAATTCCTTTTAGCCCACCCAGGCAGTCTATTTTTCTTTTCACCAAAAGCTTTGCTCTTTTGACTGGCCTTTTCTTTTTCATTACATTCATTTTTGTAATGGCCAGTCTTTCCACAATGTGTGCAGATTTTGTTCTCAGGAAGAGTGAGATACTTGGTTTTAGGATCCCACTAAGGTGCTTGAGTCCCATAGCCAAGTCCTCTTTTGTTGTTACTGTGATGTTCGTGTGGCCAGGAAAGTGCATCAGAAGCCTTGTTCCATTTGCAAGTTCTGTCTAGTTCATCTTTTACCTTCCCTATATCTTCTTTTAAGATTTTTATCTGCTCATCCTTCCTGTACAACTCATCCTTAATTTTTTCTAAGTTTTCTTCTAGGGTGAGTTGAGTATGATCAGCTTTCTTTTTACATGTTCCTAGTTTTAGTTTTAAGTTCTCAGACCTATGTTCTAGGACACTGGTGTCAAGTTCAAGAACCTGGTTCTTCAACTCAGCATTTTTACTATCACTCTCATTAGCCCTAGATTCTAGATTTTTGCACTTGGCTTTTAGGATCACACATTCTGTAGACAGATCTTCCTTCTCATTGTTAATTATCTCAGACTCATCAATGAAGTCTAGCAATAGTTTAGACAACCTTTATTTACACAAGAATTTAATCTTATCTTTGAGATAAAGGACACTTATCGCTTATTCGTCATCTGATTCTCTGATGGCCATAAGTGCTTGTTCATCTCCAGCTTCATCTTTTGAGTCCTCATCTGATGTTTCTCCCTAAGCAGCAACCATAGCCTCTGTTGATCCTTTGTTCCTTTTAGGTTGGACCTATTCCTTCTTCATGTTCCCTCGTTCAGCCATTTCCTTCTTCTATTCAATTTCCTATTGAGGGCAGTTCTTGATCATGTGATCTGTCTTACCACATTTGTAGCAACCCTCATTGGTCTGTTTCTCAGGAACCCTTGGTTTGTCTAAGGTTGTACCTCTTGAAGAACCCTTTCCTCTCATCGGGTACTTTTTGAAATATCTGGTGATCATGGTTTCATCATCCTCCAGATCTGAACCTTCTGCTATTCTGAGAGCCAGACTTCTTTCCTTCTTGGATGCATCCATTTTCATGGTTTGCCTTCTCAGTTCATAGGCAGTGAGGTTTCCACTCAGTTCATCCAGCTTGAGGGTAGCAATGTTCTTTGATTCCTGAATAGCAGTGATTTTGCTTTCCCAAGTCACTAGTAAGACTCTTGTCAAGATTTTCTCAACCTTGTCTTCTTCAAGGATAATTCTCCCAAGAGATTTAAGCTCATTTGCTAGTTTTGTGAACCTTGTGTACATCTCCTGGATAGATTCTCCTTCCTTCATACTAAAATTCTCATATTGAGAATAAGTTAGTGTTCCTCTTGATCTCTTTACTTGAGGAGTTCCTTCATGAGCCACTTGTAAAGTGTCCCATATTTCATTTACAGTTGTACAACTTTGAATTCTGTTGTACTCATCTGGACCCAGTCCACACACAAGCCATTTCTTGGCCTTGGCATTCTTCTCCCATTTCTTCAAATCTTCAGTAGTGTAGTCAGCTCTTGTATTTGGCACGTCCACTCCTTCAACATTCTTCTTTGTAGTTGCTAGAGGACCATTAGTGACTATATCCTAGAGTTCATAGTCTTCTCCTATGATGTGATCTCTCATCATGTTCATCCACCAAAAATAGTACCAACCATTAAAGAGTGGTGGCCTAGCAGTGGATTGCCCTTCCCAGTTTCCGGGTGGTGCACTCGTTTTGATCTTTTCCTAGTGTGTTAGCCTCTTCAAGGATAATTTTCTCTGATACCAATTGATGTTTTAAACAACAATACACAAAGAGTGGGGGTGATTTGTGTGGTGCTCAATTTTCGTTTAACTGAACTATAAAAGAACCTGGTTCTTCTAGGTATTCCAACTACTATTGTTTGCGGAATAATAAATACTAAAAATAAAGAATACAGAGATATTTAAGTGAAAAACACCTGGCTCAAAAGGTGAAAAAAACCACGACCTAGTATTCGGTAGTATTTTCCCAAACTTTCACTAAAACCACTGAGTCAAAACAGCATTTACAAAACTCTTTGTAAACCTAAGGATTAACTCTAATCCCGTTGTAGCACAAAGCCTCAACTGTTGCGACAGCTTCAAGTTAGCTATAACTTGAACAGTCTATGTACCTAATACAATTGCTTCTATGAAAGCTGAAAGGTATAATTTTAAATCACCTACTACAATTGAACTAGAATAAAAGATAGGCACAATGCAACTGGTTCTTCTATCTCATTCAAGTAGCTTCAGGAGTGCACACTTAAATCACACATAAATTGCTTGCAAAATTGTCTTTCTCTTTATCTCTCAATTTAGTTTCACTTCTGCGTATGTGCAATACCTGTAAAAGAGAACAATCACTAATATTTAATAGGTCAGTCATTAGAGTTTGATTGGGACTCAATTGCTGCTCTTCTATCGTAGAAGAGTCCGTGATGATCTCAAACTCTAACACTATCTTTATCCTACAATGTGTTCTCTTCATATAAGGAGACTTTCTCCCCTTATCTAATATGCAACCTTTTTTATTAGATCAGGAGATATTGCTGCTTGATCGGTAGACCTTATCTCCTTCACGTGCATCTCACATGTATAGATTGATCATGACTGTGCTTCACAAGATGGACCCGGTCCATGACTGAGTTATTTTGTCAATCTTCAAAACTTCACCTGTTCTTGGGCCAACAAATTCCCCATTTTTGATGTTAACAAACTCTGTGCTTTTCATTAATTTGGAACCTGTAAGAACTCAGCCTAACCATCTATACTAACTTTAGAAAAATTCACTTATCATCAAGGACCAGGTTAATTAGGTTATAAATATCACTTATTTCAAAATGTGTAAAGCACAATGTCTCTTCCCTTTTTGGCATCATTGAAAAGTTGCATACAAAGAGTGATTTCCAAATTTTAATAAGTACTCATGGCCACTGGGGCAACTGCAAGTGCAATCATCAGTAATCAAACAAACATATTTAAACTACCAGGGATAAATTAATCATTGAACAAGAGAAAAAAGTGGTTATCATTGTTAGAGATATGTTGCCACCTACAATCCACAAAAAAGAAAGAAAAATATTCATACCATGAGCAAAAAAGTAGAAAGATAGAAAAATACCTAATCTGGGTCACTGGGGTACTAAGCAAGTTCAGGAGACAGGATTTAGAAGCCTAAGGCTTGAAGGAACTAGAGGGTTGGGATTGGGTTTGGAGAAGATTCAACATGTTCTGAAGAATTCCATCATTCTTCTCCTTTTCTTTGGCAAGCTCAGATCTGAGACCATCCCTCTCAGCTTCCACTTCAACCACACATGCCTTGAGCCTAGCTATTTCAGCATCCTTGGTTGCACATTCCTGAACCAGACTCCTAACCTTGCTGTTGATGTGTGTCTTCTGGAATGAACCAGGTTCATTTGGGATGGCATTGACTGGATAGTCACAAGCAAACAGAGTATTGATGCCAAAGTGTTACTTGCTCGAGGCCATTTCCCATTTCTTCAGAGGTACATTTAGCCTGTCAAGAACTGTGGCTAGAATAAAGCCATATGGAGTAGCATGAGCCTTGGAGCCATTTATGACCCTGTCTAGTAGCTTGATAATGAAAGCAGGCCAAAATTGATTTGTTTTCCTCTCTTCAAGCACTCCATAAGGACCAGATCCATGTAGTTAGCATTGTGCCTTCTCTCCTGTCTAGGCAATAAGAACTTGTTGACAAATTCAAATACAGCCTTGTGCTCAGGCCTCATTTCACTTTTCTGTATAGCCCTGGCTTCAGTCACATCCTTTAAATCAAAAAATCTCCTGGTAATTTTAAGGGTAGTAGGGAGGGAGTCCAGGCAGGGCCATCTTTGCCTTGTATAGTCATCAAACCCTTCAGAGGTTATGTCCAGGATCTCTCCAATTTCTATGCATCAAACTGCACTTGGACTCCTTTCACCAAGCTGCTAACAATGCCTTCCTTGACCACAGCATTTTCCATAAATTCTATCAGCTCGTTCCTGGCTAGCCTACCATCCACCTGAAGGACCATGTCCTTCCACCCCTGAGCAGATAAAGCATCCACAAATCTCATCATTCCTGCTTCTACCAGGTCCTTCAACAATCTAACTTTCAAAATTTTCCTTTTGCCAAACATGGCAAGCTTGTCTTGTTCCTTCTCAGAATTATTTTCTTCTTCTTCTCCACTCCAGTCATCATCATCATAAATCTTTAATTATTTGGTTTTCATTGCAGATCTTGTCCTCTTGGCTAGTGTAGGTGCAACAGCCTCAGACACAGTAGAAGACTTATTGGAGGAAGTCTTGGGCTTTTGGGCTTGGGGTTAAGAAACTCTACTGAAGTACCCCTTTCTTGATGGACCAGTTTCATCTCCTCTTCCTCAACAACTTCTGAGGATTCTGCAATCTTTCCCTTCCCTTTATCCATTTTCTTTTTCTTTCTTGCCTCTAAAGCCTTTTGTAGCTCAGCTTCACTCTATTTCATCCTACTTCTTGTGGCTCTACCCTTTGGCAATGAAGAGGCGGTAGATATTGGGGATGAAACTTTTCTTTCTTGGAAGTCTTGGGAACATGTGGAGATTTTGTTGTAGAAGTTTTTCGTTTCATTGGGTCATAACTTGCCCCAACCTTTTTCAGCAGGTCAGCTAGGGTTTCTTCAGCCGATGAAATAGGTTCATCTCTTTGTGTGCTCAGATGAACCAACCCCTCAGCAACTTCCCCAGAACCACTTCCCCCTGACTTCATACCACTCTCTTCTACCCTTTTCATGTTTAACCCCACAGATAGCAGGCACTACTCCTTCCCCAATTCCCCTCTCTCACCACATGCACGCTCTCTCTTTTTTTCTTTTTCAAATTTCTTTTTACCTTCACTCTTTTGTTTCTCAGGAAATTCAACATCCCTAATGGGTCCAACCAGAACAAACCTAGTCTCTAAGTTTTCAGTTACAGAAGAACCTAACTTGGAAAGGGATTCTTGAGTCTTTTCAGAATCAGAAGACCCATCTTTTTCCCCCTCAGTAGCAGATTGATAGGATTCAGAATTAGAACTGGAATCTGAGTTTTGAGGTTTGCTTGCTTTCACTTGGCTTGCTTTCAACCTTTCATTTAAAGCCTTCCTCAAAGCACCAGATGTTACAGTCTTTCTAGCAAGCATTTTTACCCTTCGTAGTATAGGTTCTGGAGATGCACTAAGTGGAGTGGTTGAGGATGAATTTGAGAGAGATAGTGGTGGAGGAGTTCCAGGGTTGTCATGTGGGTGAGAGAATTTTGGGAATTTTGGAGAAGAAGGTAAGTGAAAGTGAAGAAGTGTTTTTTACGGTTTGGAATTATGATGAAGGCAAGAGAAATGATGTGTATTTAAAGACAAATACACATTCAATAAGTAACGGCAGCCTTTTGAAGTGGTCAATTAGAGGTCTAATCAACCTGAAATTCTAGATTTTGAATGATCGATTTGGCTTCCCCAGATATTAGGCAAAAATTACGGTTTAGAGTTCTAGGCGGACGAAACTGGTTCAATGCTAACGAATAGATTTTTCTAGGAATTGAACAATTTTAGGACTTCTGCTCATGATTGAAATATTAATCTTTGTAATTGTGCAGAGTATAGAAAACATACCTTAGCTTCTATATGAACCCATACTGATGAACCAGGTTTTCCATTTAGAACTCTCTTGAACATGCTTCAAATGCCATAATAGAAAAAATTTGTAAGAGATCAATGAGTCATATAAACACATGTCACAGGAGTATACTATTTAAAGTATGAAGCTGAGTAAGAATTAATCTAGATATTTACACAAGTTCAAAATTTTCTAGGCAAAAAAAAAATTTCATTTTTTCCCTTTTCTTTCACTGCGCATTCTAAGATGGTCCTATTAGGTGATCTTAATCATCCCTAATTCCAACATGTTCCTATCAAAGTTTCTCTACTCAGTGCTTTAGTGAAGATGTCAACAATTTATTTATTAGTAGCATAAATTTCTATGGAGATCAATCCTTTCTCATAGTTATCTCTCAAGAAGTGGTGTCTAACATCTATGTGTTTAGTCCTTTTATGATGAACAGGGTTCTTTGTCATACTTATAGCACTAGTATTATCACATAATATAGGAATGCAATCGATTTCAATGCCAAAATCTACCAGTTGCCCGTTGATCTATAGCAATTGAGCACAACAAGATGCAGCAGCAACATACTCAGACTCAGCAAAGGATAAGGCCACTGAATTTTGCTTTTTAGTGGCCCATGATACAAGACATAAACCAAGAAAGTGAGCCATACATGAGATGTTTTTCCTATCCACAAGGAAACCTACATAATCAGCATCAGCATATCCTACTATATTGAAATTGCTACCCTTGCGATACCAAAGACACAGATCAGTGGTGCCTTTCAGATATCTTAATATCCTCTTGACAGCAGTCAAGTGAGACTCTTTTGGATTAGCCTGAAAGTGGGCACAAAGCCCTACAATGAAAACGATGTCAGGTCTGCTAACAGTAAGATACAAGAGTGAACCGATCATACCCTTATTCAACTTCTGATCAACTGATGAACCGGGTTCATCAATGTCTAATTTTGTGGCAGTTGCAATAGGGGTGTCTATTTCTTTTGATTCATCCATTTTAAACTTTTTGATCAGCTCTTTTGCATACTTCTATTAATGGATCATGGTTCCATTTGGGCTTTTTTTGATCTGTAAGCCTAAGAAAAAGTTAAGCTCACCCATCATACTCATTTCAAACTCACTCCCCATTATTTTTTCAAAATCCTTGCTTAGTTTATTAGTAGTGACTCCAAAGATTATTTCATCAACATATATTTGTACCACAAGGAGATCCTTACCTTTTTCCCTTAAGAATAGGGTACTTTCAATTTTACCTCTTTTATATCCATGTCCAAGAAGGAATTTGGACAATCGTTCATACCATGCTCTAGGAGCCTGCTTGAATCGGTAGAGAACCTTGTCTAATTTGTACATATGCTTAGGACATTCCTAGCTCTCAAACCCTAGAGGTTGTTTTAAAACACTTTTTCTTTTAGGTAGCCATTCAGGAAGGCACTTTTGACATCCATCTGATGGAGAGCGAATTTTATGTGTGTTGCAAAGGCTATGAGGAGTCTTATTGCCTCTAGTCTTGCAACTGGAGCAAAAGTCTCATCACAATCTATACCCTCCTCTTGGCTGTAACCTTGGACCACCAATCTTGCCTTGTTTCTTGTAACTGTTCCATCTTCAGCAAGTTTGTTTCTGAAGACCCATTTTGTGCCAACAACTGATCTGTCTTTGGGTCTTGGAACTAGATACCAAACTTGACTTCTTTCGAACTGATTGAGTTCATCTTGCATTATATTCACCCAATCTACATCCTGCAAAGCTTCAACAACATTTTTAGGTTCAATAATAGATAGGAAAGCATCAAAAGCACACAGATTCTTTAATTGTGATCTAATTTTGACTCTAGATTTCGCATCAGAGACTATGTTCTTAATAGGATAAGAACTTTGATACTTGTGAGGTTTCACCACCAACTAATTTCTGCTAGATATTTCTCCCATGTTCTGTTGCTGAGGAATAGGGTCATGAACATGTTCTTTTAGGGAATTAGTTTCAATTCCTCTTTGATTAGTTCGCCCCATTACCAAAGGAGATATTACCTCCCTTTAAGTCCTCAAGTGAAAGGAACTAGTTCTTGTTTCCAGTCATATGTTTTGAGCAGCCACTATCCATGTACCATATTTGGATACTTCCCTTCATTTGGACCTGCAAAATAAAATCAAGGGTTAGTCTTAGGAACCCAAACTAGTTTGGGTCCTTTTCTATAGACAAAGGGGTAAATCAAATTCCTTTTATCCCACCCAGGCAGCCTACTTTTCTTTTGAATAAAATCTTTGTTCTTTTGACTGGCCTTTTCTTTTTCATTACATTCATTTTTGTAATGGCCAGTCTTTCCATAATGTATACAGATTTTGTTCTCAGGAAGAATGAGATACTTGCTTTTAGGATCCTGCTTGAGTCTCATAGCCAAGTCCTCTTTTGTTGCTACTGTGATGTTCTTATAGCCAGGAAAGTACATCAGAAGGCTTGTTCCATTTGCAAGTTCTGTCTAGTTCATGTTTTACCTTTCCTAGATCTTTTTTTATGACTTTTATCTGCTCATCCTTCATTTTTACTAAGTTTCTTCTAGGGTGAGTTGAGTGTGATCAGCTTTCTTTTTACCTATTCCTAGTTTTAGTTTTCAGTTCTCAAACCTATGTTCTAGGACATTAGTGTCAAGTTCAAGAACCTGGTTCTTCAACTCAGCATTTTTACTATCACTCTCATTAGCACTAGATTCTCAATTTTTGCACTTGGCTTTTAGGATCACATATTCCCTAGACAGATCCTCCTTCTCATTGTTAATAATCTCATACTCATCAATGAATTCTAGCAATAGTTCAGACAACCTTTCTTTACACGGGAATTTAATCTTTTCTTTGAGATGAAGGACACTTACCTCTTGTTCGTCATCTGATTCTTCGATGGCCATAAGTGTTTGTTCATCTCCAGCTTCATCTTCTGAGTCTTCATCTGATGTTTCTCCCAAAGCAGCAACCATCGCCTTTGTTGATTCTTTTTTTCTTTTAGGTTGGACCTATTCCTTCTTCATGTTCCCTCATTCAGCCCTTTCCTTCTTCCATTTAATTTCCCATTGAGGATAGTTCTTGATCATGTGATCAGTCTTACCATATTTGTAGCAACCCTCATTGGTCTGTTTCTTAGGAACCCTTGGTTTGTTGAAGGTTCTACCTCTTGAAGAACCATTTCATCTCATCGGGTGCTTTTTGAAATCTCTTGTGATCATGGCCATTTCATCATCCTCCATATCTGAACCTTCTGCTATTCTGAGAGCCAGACTTCTTTCCTTCTTGGATGCATCCATTTTCATGGTTTGCCTTCTCAGTTCATAGGCAGTGAGGTTTCCAATCAGTTCATCCAGCTTGAGGGTAGCAATGTTCTTTGATTCCTGAATAGCAGTGATTTTGCTTTCCCAAGTCACTAGTAAGACTCTTGTCAAGATTTTCTCAACCTTGTCTTCTTCAAGGATAATTCTCCCAAGAGATTTAAGTTCATTTGTTAGTGTTGTGAACCTTGTATACATCTCCTGGATAGATTCTCCTTCCTTCATACTAAAATTCTCATATTGAGAATAAAGTAGTGTTCCTCTTGATCTCTTTACTTGAGGAGTTACTTTATGAGCCACTTGTAAAGTGTCTCATATTTTCTTTGCCGTTGTACAGCTTTGATGGCTCATATTTTCTTTGCAGTTGTACAGATTTGAATTCTGTTGTACTCGTCTGGACCCAGTCCACACATAAGCTATTTCTTGGTCTTGGCATTCTTCTCCCATTTCTTCAAATCTTCAGCAGTGCAGTCAGCTCTTGTCTTTGGCACGTCCACTCCTTCAGCATTCTTCTTTGCAGTTGCTAGAGGGCCATTAGTGTTTATGTCCCAGAGTTCATAGTCTTTTCCTATGATGTGACCTCTCATCATGTTCTTCCACCAAGAATAGTACCAACCATTAAAGAGTGATGGCCTAGCAGTGGACTGCCCTTCCCAATTTTCAGGTGGTGCACCCGTGTTGATCTTTTCCTAAGGTGTTAGCCTCTTCAAGGATAACCCGCTCTGATACCAATTGATATTTTAAATAACAATACCATACAAGAGTGGGGGGTTATTTGTGTGGGTACCAAATTTTTGCTTAACTGAACTATAGAAGAACCTGGTTCTTCTAGGTGTTCCAACTACTACTGTTTGTGGAATAAAAAATACTAAAAATAAAGAACACAGAGATTTTTACGTGAAAAACACCTGGCTCAAAAGGTGAAAAAATTACGACCTACTACTCAGTAGGATTTAACCAAACTTCCACTAAAATCACTGAGCCAAAATAGCATTTATAAAACTCTTTGTAAACCTAAGGATTAACTCTAATCCCGTTGTAGCACACAGCCTCAACTGTTGCGACAACTTCAAGTTAGCTATAACTTGAACACTCTAAGTACCTAATACAATTGCTTCTATGAAAGCTAAAAGGTATCATTTTAAACAATGTACTACAATTAAATTAGAATAAAAGATAGACACAATGTAACTGGTTCTTCTATCTCGTTCAAGTAGCTTCAGGAGTGCACACTTAAATCATACATAAATTGCTTGCAAAATTTCCTTGCTCTTTTTCACTCAATTTAGTTTCACTTCTGCGTATGTACAATACCTGTAAAAGAGAACAATCACTGATATTTAATAGGTCGGTAATCAGAGTTTGATTGGGACTCAATTGCTGCTCTTCTATCGTAGAAAAGTCCGTGATGATCTCAAACTCTAACACTATCTTTATCCTGGATTGTGTTCTCTTTATATAAGGAGACTTTCTCCCCTTATCTAATATGCAACCTTTTCGATCAGATCAGAAGATATTGCTGCTTGATCAGTAGACCTTATCTCCTTCACGTGCATCTCACATGTATAGATTAATCATGACTGTGCTTCACAAGATGGACCTGGTTCATGACTGAGTTCTTTTGTCAATCTTCAAAACTTCACCTGTTCTTGGGCCAATAAGACTTCAAGATGGTATCCTGGAAGATCCCCGGTGGATATTGTTAATGTTGAACAGTATTTTCTTTCGATGTTTACACTGTTTCTGCGTAGTTGTTATTGTCCTTTATATTTGTGTTACTTTCACTGTTGCTTATACTTATACTTTTTTCTGTTCTATACTGTCGAATTATAGCTTTTATTTAATCTCAGTAGGGCTCTGACCTTCCTCGTCACTACTCAACCGAGGTTAGGCTTGGCACTTACTTAGTACCGCTGTGGTGTACTCATGCCCTTTCTGCGCATGTTTTTCATGTGCAGATCCAAGTACCTCTACTCAGGCTTACCATTCTTGAGGCGAGGCGATTCTACAGCACTTCGAGGTATATCTGCCACGTCCGCAGACCGAGGAGTCTCTTTCTATTTTTGCATTTAGTATTTAGCCCTTTTGTAATTTATGTTCTTGTTAGACATTCTGTAGATTACAGCTATGTAGTATTTTTTTCTCTGCTTGTGGATCCGTGAGTTTTCCGAATTTTGGGATAGTGTATTAGATTATTGAGGAGTTGTGTGTATATGCCGAGAGGCATTTAAATATTATTTCTTTCAGTTATTTTTTTGGCTTTTAGCTGTTTATTCTGCAAGTTTAGTTTATTTTCTGCATTGTTAGGCTTACTTAGTCGTGGAGACTAGGTGTCGTCACGATAGTTCACGTAGGGCGAACTGGGGTCGTGACACCGAACTTGGTCAACTCTTCCAACTTAAAACTTCCTAGTTGAGAATCATTCTTCCAAATCAATTCCGAATTACCTGAAAACCAAAACTAACAATTCACACAAGTCATAATATATCATGCGGAGCTACTCATACCCTCAAACTATCGAGCAAAGTACAAATGCTCAAAATAACCGATCAGATCGTTATAATTTTCTTGTACGCGACTAACAAAATTAGATTACACCGAAATAAAAGTTACTGCAGCCACCCAAATGATAAAGAAATAACAAATGATGGTCATACCACACTTATTACCTCGACAATAGTTGATTAAGCAAATAGAAAACTTTGATTACTCTTCACACGTGCAATCACTTTAATTAACGGGTGGTATTTCAAATGTTAACAACGTGATGAAAGGAGCTAATAAATCTAAGAAAAAAGGTACTTTGAACAAACAATTTTCCGTCGAAATGTTGTAGTATTTTTTCTTGTTATTAGTTCTTTGTGTTATTATCCAATTAAGGACATATTCACGAGAGTGATTGCTGAAATAGAAAGACCAGAGCTGATCTTCAGATTAAAGAAGAGTTGCAAAGAATAAAGCAGTTAATTTCGATCAAAACCTAATCAAAATTTGTCTATGTTTATTGAGATTCAAAATAATGAAAATATTTCCGCGACTAGTCGAATGAAAGAAAGGAAAATCAGTGTCCAACTTCAAACACTAATACACACTATATTACTTGTTCAGACTGACTTATTAGCAATTCTACAAGATTTAATACATAAGTACTTTAAGATTAATTGCTAGATGTTCTATTAATTAAATTATCAACTAACTAGGCTTAAACCTAAACCAATAATTAAGGAAAACTTTTTCATGCAAGTCCACGTCCATGGCCTCCAACCCCACCCCCTCCCCCCTCCC
>MU760684.1:0-13727 GCA_026770625.1 Nicotiana glauca
AATAACCCGGACAACAGAAATGACAACAAAACAAGCCACCAAGATTCCTTCTTACATGACTCTCCAATTGATAAGACTGACATTTAGCCACAAGTCTGATTATCAGAATCACTATAGCCTTCTCCCATTTCAGAAGGCAAATTCCTGAGTGGATTCTCGTACCCCATGTCACAAGGCATCATCCCAACAAAGTGTGCATCATCATGTGCAGGTAAAGGATTCAGCATGATATTCTGGGTGTCACTGTCTTGGATCTCAAGCAGGTTTTCCTGGATCTTATGTTTCCGGCTAGCCACAAACCAACCACCTCAATTTCTCAACAGTTCAAAACAAACATGTTAGAATGGACTCAGTCGGTCCTTATTAACAATATTTTTTTTGTGTGGACTCAGTCAGTCCTTATTATTATCAAAAATTTGCACACTTTTTTTTCTTTGTGTGGACTCAGTCAGTCCTTACTATTATCAATATTTTGCTTACTTCATTTCTCTCTTTTTCATTTTTTTTTTCATTTTTTCATTTTTTTTTGGTCGAATCTTATGGAGATTGCCTACGTATCATGACCCTGCATGAATCAGACCTTGCGTAGTCCGCGCAAATTAAACGTAAACAACAATGAAACATTTTTTTGACATTTTCAATTTTCATAATAAAATACACTTTGATTACAATGATTAAAAAAAGAACTGACAAACTTAGATTGAACTAACAGACTCTGGTGGAAGACGAGAACAGACTTGAACATTAAACAACCCATATACTCTAATCAAAATAAATAAAAACTCAAAAACAAGCGGCCAGCTTCCTTTCCCTGTTTGCCAATTTTAACCAAATGGTTATTTTTGCAAACGTGGTCCCTTCCCAATTTCTCAAGAATTTTGAGGTCGGGGAGGATCTATTTTATGACACTTTTACCAACTTGTCCGTTCTTTTACGAAAATAATCTTTCGGCAACTGAAATATACTCTAAGGCTATCTCGGCAAGAACAGTTCAATACACTGCCGAAGCTAGCTCGACTTATTTTGACCAAAATTCCAAATGGTATTCACCTGTCCACTCACTCTTTTTTTTTCTTGTTATTTTTTTTTAAATTAAAATAAAAGACCCAGTTTTGCAAACACGACCTTTCTGCACCTCGGGGGCGAAGATTTTAAGGCTGCGTTAGCTAACCGACCAAAATCCTAAAAATGACCAAAGGTGGCCGTTTATGAAAGTCAGCCTTTCGGCGTCCCTTTCGGGAATATTCGGCTATTTTTGGCAAAATAGCATCACCAACTTATTTACGGTTAAAATTAAAATTTGATATTTTTGGCTATTTTTGCAAAAGGGGAGTTGGACCCGACGAGGGTTGCCTACGTATCTCACACCCTGTGAGAATCAAACCGGCGTAGTTCGGCCCAAATAAAACAAATTATATCTGCAGATAAAATATTTTTCCCTTTTTTTTTCTTTTTTATTGTCAAACAAAACAAACTATTTTTTTCATTTTATTGATAAACAAATAAATTATTTTTGAAAAAAAAATCACACTTTTTTTTTATTGGCAAATAAAGCAAACAATTTTTTGAAAATATATATTTTTTCAGTGGAAAGTAAAACAAATAATTTCGAAAAATAAAACTCTTCATTCTTTTTAAATTGGCAAATAAAACAAACTATTTTGAAAATAAAAACTTATCATTTTTTATTTGCAAACAAAGTAAACATTTTTTTTCTCAAAATCCGGCAGAGATTTGACACTACTTGAGCATTATTTTTTTTCTAAAAATAAGTAGTTATCTCTCTACACTGCTATTTTCTCTTTTTCATTCTCTTTTTTTTATTTTTTTATTTTCCACTATTCCCGATTTTCATAAGCCGGTCAGCATGCAAGTCTGAAGCAAATAAATGCATAAAACAAACAGGATGCAGCAGGATGGTCTTTTTTATTTCAAGTTACCTATCCTAGACGGACTCAACCCCTGTGTTGAGACCCCTAAGTCAAATGCAACATGATGCAAATAAGCGTTCCTACTAGGGATCCGGCATGAAGTCAAGTTATTCTAGGTTAAAAACCTGGGTATGTGTTCTAGACAGTGTACCCGAGCGGACAACTCGAGTCAGGGAGGGGGCTACGTACCGGGGACCCGCGAGATCGTCCGGCTTTATAACTTGTCCGAGCCTTTTTCTTATTTCAAGGTATGACACTAACAGAATAGGGAGTCTCAACCAGTGAGCACATCCCCGGAGGTAAGAAGAGAAGCGTTCGGCACAGTTTATATGTCCAGTCCAAATAATATCAAAGAGGTAAAAAGTATCATTTTGCACATTAAGCACAGATCATACGAAAATATCAGATAATAAAGCCAAAATACAATAATTTATCACAAGCTCGAATTTCTAACCCTGAACTAGTGGTTCTGGGTTTAAAATGTCCCCAGCGGAGTCGCCAGAGCTGTCGCACCTCCTTTCGGCGCTACCGCACCCTGCGAAGGGCGTGGTAAAGGGAGTTTTTCCAATTAAAGGACAATCGAAACGGGATTCGTTTATTAAGAGATTCAGAGTCGCCACTTGATAGATTTATGGTGTCCCAAGTCACCGGTAGAATCTCGAATCGAGGAAAGGTTTGACTCTATTTAACAGTCCGCGAACCAGAAATCCGGATAAGGAATTCTGTTAACCCGGGAAAAGGTGTTAGGTATTCCCGAGTTCCGTGATTCTAGCACGGTCGCTTGACTGTCATATTCGGCTTATTTATCTGATTTTTAAACATGCTCAAACCTATGTGCAAATTTTAGCCTTTAACCGCTTTTAATATTATTTTAATGAGAATTGCAACGTCGTGAAAACACATCTCAAACCACGTCACATCAATGTACCCGTGGTTATTGACATATTTCGACTCCGTTGAAATTTGAATTAGGGTCACATAAATGTGCACCCGAGTTTAAGAAGGTAAAATTATTAATACGCGCCTAAAGGGACTAGCGCGTTATTATTTTGGGGGAGGCCGTGAAATTCACTAAACGGCCCATCCCGAAGTCTAAGCATTTTTAATATATAAATTTATGAGGGCCCAGCATTTCGTGTTTTATTTGGCGAGGCTCGTCTCATTTATTTTAAAAGGATTGTCCAAAAGTAAACTACGATTTTGATTTTTTTGATTTTTTGTCTCTAATAATAAACAAAAAAAACCTAGTTAATTAATCATTATTTAAGGATTACTACATTTAAATTCCGAGTCTTTTATTAGAAGCACATTTTTTTTAAAGCAAAATATGTGGACCGTCCAATTAACGAAGATACTAGAACAAAGTGCAAAGCATTGTGATTTAATGAGGCTGCCGAAAAATGAAATCCATGCCAAACATGGAACTAGTAATTCAATTATTTGCACACAATTACAAATTCAACAAAGCATGAACTAGCATTGTATTTCAACATCCCATATACATATTACCAAAGGAAAATACGAGGGACATGGGGCAGAGATGACCTACTTGTGATTAACGTCTAATGCGTTGGAACTGCGACGGAACCTCGACGGCGAACTTCTACCTCGGAACCGCTGAACATCGGTTAATTTCGAGGTTGTTTTCGGCTATTTTTTGAGCTAATTTTGGACTATTTTTGCTGTGTATTAGGAGAGGAGGGAGACTGATTTTTATAGAATGGAGAAAAATAAGAACCGTTAAGAGGGTCGTCCCTCACTGCCCCTATATATCCTGTATATACGGAATGTATATCTAGTGTATACCTTGTCTCCCAGGCAATATTTATTTTTTCTGTAATCTCTCTAAAACATCCTCAGATCACTCTCTCTCGCCCCCTTTTTTGACTTCCCTTGCAGAATGGGGAGGTACGGAATTTTTCTTCTTTTTTCAGTGTATATCTACTGTATATTCAGTCTATACAGAGTGTATACAGATCCCTCCTCTCGTTCCTCTTCCAGAATTCTTTGTTATCTCACCTATATCTCGACCTCCCTCCTCTTTTTTACATCCTCTCAGATTCAACCTTTAAATAGGCATCAAATTAGTGCATTTTCCATTACAAATTATACTTTTAACTTCTTTAATTATCCACTAGTTAGTGTTATTATTTAATTTTCATTAGTGTTAGTTTTACCCTACCAATATAGAAGGTTCCTAATTTAGGTAAATACCTTATTTTTTATTTTTTATTTTATAAAATAAAACCAAAATTAATTTCTATCCCCAAATTATCCTAGAAAATTAAATTAATTAACCCCAATAATTATTACAACTAAAAACCAAATTAAAAGAAAATTGCCAAAATTCTACAATTGATGAGTAAAAATACAACATGACTATTTTTTATGATTTTTCTATTTATTTTCAAATAACAACTTTCTTAATTAATCTTAAAAATATAAAATAAAATCCTAAATGCAGATGAAATATATTTTTTATATTTTTATGATTTGAAATAAATGTCAAAGCTAATCCTAATTAATTAAACTAAATATGAAACTATTTTTGTAATTTTTTTTATTTTTATGAAAAATACATAAACTAAAATATTTTTTGTAATTTTTATTTTTTCTTGTTACAAAAAAAAAGAGTCAAAATGAGGTGAAATAGCTATATTAGATCTAAATTAAATATTTACGCTAAAATGTGAAAATTCTTGGGGAGGGTAAAAAATCACACGTCTACACTTAGCAAAGCGAACGCCAATATTTTCAGGTGAGGATACCTTGATTCGGCCTCGCCTAGAGCCCTACTGACATAGTTAATAAATAGGGAATTGTGTGCCTTCTTCTTCCCAAACTAAGACTCCACTTACCACCACGTCGGAAACCGCCAAGTAGAGGTACAGTTGTTCGTCT
Organism: Nicotiana glauca; assembly: GCA_026770625.1. Classification (NCBI taxonomy): domain Eukaryota; kingdom Viridiplantae; phylum Streptophyta; class Magnoliopsida; order Solanales; family Solanaceae; genus Nicotiana; species Nicotiana glauca. The sequence goes on from MU760684.1 coordinate 4,833, forward strand.
ACTTTTGGAGTATGCAATGGGGGATGACTCGATAGGTACCGTTTGAATTCTTCGAAAGATTGTTTGCATTCCCGGGTCCAGGAAAAATTATTATTTTTATTTAACAATGAGAAGAATCGATGGCTTTTGTCCGAGGAACTCGAGATGAACTAGCCTAGGGCGGCTATTCGCCCGGTCAGTCTTTGAACGGTCTTGACGTTGTCCACCACGGTGATGTCTTCTATGGATTTAATTTTGCCGGGGTTGATCTTGATCCCCCGATTGAATACCATGAACCCGTATGACCCCGAATATGCACTTCTCCTGGTTCAACTTCATGTTTTACTTCTTCAGTATATCGAAGATCTCCTCCAAATGTGTCTGTTTACCGTGAAAATGGTAACGATAATTAAATTTGTAAATGGGATTCTAAAAATAAGTGATCTATTTTTATGCTAGTTGTTATAGGAGTTTATGCTAAGACTATGAAGTTTAATGAAGAGATTCAAGCTAAAACAAGGCAGTAATCAAACCGAGGGGCTTGTTGCCCTGGCTTCGGACTAGTCGATGGACTGGTCGAGGCAGTAGTCACCTTGAGGCCATAATCTGGGCTCGATCTCGAGCTATCGGGGGTAATCGGGAATAGGATAACAGATGAAATATAATCAAGCAAGGCTCTTTATGGCCAATATCAAGCAATAAATGAAGAACAAGTATGAAACTAATAATGTGAAGGGTAACCTCAAGCTAGTAAGGACGAGCAAGTTTAGAGAGAAAAAAGAGAGAGGAAGAGAGAGATATTATTGATCCAGTGGAGAATAGTTGGAGCAACATCAACCCCTTATAAAGTAGTGTGGGTTCCCTTTATATAAGAGGTGAACCTGGTTATAGTACAACATGCATTAATTGTAAAGTATGGAGATGGGATGGCCAGACGCGACGCTTCGGCATAGGCTCTGGATAGTCCGCCTCTGTCAGACTTAGTTGTGTGCTTTGGGAACTTCCCTTTCTATTCTAGCCTCGACCTCTATCTTTTTCGAATCGGGCCTCGACGAGACCCGAGGGAGGGGACTAGGTCGTGGCTCCACGTCCTCGGGGTCTCGAGGCATTCTTCCAAAATGACTTGATAGCGAGAAATCAAGTCCTCCAATTTCGCCGCGTATAGTGTCAAATGGTCCTCTGCTCGCAGGGATTTGACTAATATTTTGTCATCATAAACTTCCATTGATTTTCATATTTGTTCTTCGAACATCTGGTTTACTAGGTGTTGATAGGTGGCACCGTCGTTCTTTAACTCAAACATCATTACATTATAGCAGTAGGTGCCAAATTTAGTGATGAAATAAGTCTTTTCCTGATTGTCGTGGTCCATCCAAATTTGATGTTACCAGAATAGGCATCGAGAAAGCTGAGTATCTCAGGCCCGGCCATCGCGTCGATCATCTGATCGATGTTAGGCAGAGGGAAAGAATCCTTAGAGCATGCCTTATTTAGATATTTGTAATCTACACACATCCGTGATGAACGCATGCTTAAACTCGGATTGTGGCCTCCTCTTTTGCTTAACTGGGCAAAACTTTGTGTCCAAACTCAGCTAATAAGCGGTTATGTCCAGCCAGATCCCAGTCATGTCAAGATGGGACCAAGCGAAACAATCTATGTTATCTTTAAGAAATCTAATTAGTTTTTTCCTAACCTCGGAGGTTAACTCTGTGCCCAGGTATACCTTTCGATCCGGTTAGGGCTGTGCACGGATCGGATTTAGCATATTTCGTATTCGGATTTTGGATTTTGGAAAGGGCAATCCGAATTCGATCAGAATTAACAATGGATCGGATCAGATTTTAAACTTTGTGTAGAGGTGTGATTTTTGATCCTCCCCAAGAATTTTTACATTTTAGCGTAAATATTTAATTTAGATCTAATATAGCTATTTCACCTCATTTTGACTCTTTTTTTTTATTACAAGAAAAAATGAAAATTACAAAAAATATTTTAGTTTATGTATTTTTCATAAAAATAAAAAAAAATTACAAAAATAGTTTCATGTTTAGTTTAATTAATTAGGATTAGCTTTGACATTTATTTCAAATCATAAAAATATAAAAAATATATTTCATCTGCATTTAGGATTTTATTTTACATTTTTAAGATTAATTAAGAAAGTTGTTATTTTAAAATAAATAGAAAAATCATAAAAATAGTCATGTTGTATTTTTACACATCAATTGTAGAATTTTGGCAATTTTCTTTTAATTTGGTTTTTAGTTGTAATAATTATTGGGGTTAATTAATTTAATTTTCTAGGATAATTTGGGGATAGAAATTAATTTTGGTTTTATTTTATAAAATAAAAAATAAAAAATAAGGTATTTACCTAACTTAGGAAGCTTCTATATTGGTAGGGTAAAACTAACACTAATGAAAATTAAATAATAACACTAACTAGTGGATAATTAAAGAAGTTAAAAGTATAATTTGTAATGGAAAATGCACTAATTTGATGCCTATTTAAAGGTTGAATCTGAGAGGATGTAAAAAAGAGGAGGGAGATCGAGATATAGGTGAGATAACAAAGAATTCTGGAAGAGGAACGAGATGAGAGATCTGTATACACTCTGTATACACTGAATATACAGTAGATATACACTGAAAAAAGAAGAAAATTCCGTACCTCCCCATTCTGCAAGGGAAGTCAAAAAAGGGGGAGAGAGAGAGTGATCTGGGGATGTTTAAGAGAGATTACAAGAAAAAACGGGGCCTGGGAGACAAGGTATACACTAGATATACATTCCGTATATACAGGATATACAGGGGCAGTGAGGGACGACCCTCTTAACGGTTCTTATTTTTCTCCATTCTAAAAAAACCAGTCCCCCTTCTCTCCTAATACCCAGCAAAAATAGTCCAAAATCAGCTCAAAAAAGAGCCAAAAACAACCTCGAAATCAACCGATGTTCAGCGGTTCCGAGGTAGAATTTCGCCGTCGAGGTTCCATCGTAGTTCCAACGCATTAGACGTTAATCACAAGTAGGTAATCTCTGCCCCATATCCCTCGTATTTTCCTTTGGTAATATGTATATGGGATGTTGAAATACAATGCTAGTTCATGCTTTGTTGAATTTGTAATTGTGTGCAAATAATTGAATTAATAGTTCCATGTTTGGTATGGATTTCATTTTTGGCCAGCCTCATTAAATCACAATGCTTTGCACTTTGTTCTAGTGTCTTCGTTAATTGGACGGTCCACATATGGGTCACATAAATATGCACCTGAGTTTAAGAAGGTAAAATTATTAACACGCGCCTAAAGGGACTAGCGCGTTATTATTTTGGGGGGAGGCCGTGAAATTCACTAAACGGCCCATCCCGAAGTCTAAGCATTTTTAATAGAGGGCCCAGCATTTAGCGTTTTATTTGACGAGGCTCGTCTCATTTATTTTAAAAGGATCGTCCTAAAGTAAACTACGATTTTGATTTTTTTGATTTTTTGTCTCTAATAATAAACAACAAAAAAAACTAGTTAATTAATCATTATTTAAGGATTACTACATTTAAATTCCGAGTCTTCTATTAGAAGCACGTTTTTTTTAAAGCAAAATATTTAAATCTCAACGGAGTCGAAATATGTCAATAACTACGGGTACATTAATGTGACGTGGTTTGAGATGTGTTTTCACGACGTTGCAATTCTCATTAAAATAATATTAAAAGCGGTTAAAGGCTAAAATTTGCACATAGGTTTGAGCATGTTTAAAAATCAGATAAATAAGCCGAATATGACAGTTAAGCGACCGTGCTAGAACCACGGAACTCGGGAATGCCTAACACCTTGTCCCGGATTAACAGAATTCCTTATCCGGATTTTTGGTTCGCGGACTGTTAAATAGAGTCAAACCTTTCCTCGATTCGGGATTCCACCGGTGACACGGACACCATAAATCTCCCAAGTGGAGACTCTGAATCTCTTAATAAACGAATCCCATTTTGATTGTCCTTTAATTGGAAAAACTCCCTTTACCACGCCCTTCGCGGGGTGCGGTAGCGCCGAAAGGAGGTGCGACAGCTCTGGCGACTCCGCTGGGGACATTTTAAACCCAGAACCACTGGTTCAGGGTTAGAAATTCGAGCTTGTGATAAATTATTGTATTTTGGCTTTATTATCTGATATTTTCGTATGATCTGTGCTTAATGTGCAAAATGATGTTTTTTACCTCTTTGATATTATTTGGACTTTACATATAAACTGTGCCGAACCCTTCTCTTCTTACTTTCGGGGATGTGCTCACTGGTTGAGACTCCCTATTCTGTTAGTGTCATACCTTGAAATAAGAAAAGGGCTCGGACAAGTTATAAAGCCGGACGATCTCGCGGGTCCACGGTACGTAGCCCTCTCCCCGACTCGATTTGTCCGCTCGGGTACACTATCTAGAACACATACCCAGGTTTTTAACCTAGAATAACTTGACTTCATACCGGATCCCTAGTAGGAACGCTTATTTGCATCATGTTGCATTTGACTTAGGGGTCTCAACACAGGGGTTTTATGCATTTATTTGCTTCAGACTTGCATGCTGATCGGCTTATGAAAATCGGGAATAGTGGAAAATAAAAAAATAAAAAAAAAAAAGAGAAGGAAAAAGAGAAAATAGCAGTGTAGAGAGATAACTACTTATTTTTAGAAAAAAAAAACAATGCTCAAGTAGTGTCAAATCTCTGCCGGATTTTGAGATAAACATTGCAAATAAAAAATGATAAGTTTTTATTTTCAAAATAGTTTGTTTTATTTGCCAATTTAAAAAGAATGAAGAGTTTTATTTTTCGAAATAGTTTGTTTTACTTTCCACTGAAAAAATATATATATTCAAAAAATAGTTTGCTTTATTTGCCAATAAATAAAAAATGTGTGATTTTATTTTCAAAAATAGTTTATTTGTTTATTAATAGAATGAAAAAAATAGTTTGTTTTGTTTGCCAATAAAAAAGAAAAAAAAAGGAAAAAAATTTTATCTGCAGATATAGTTTGTTTTATTTGGGCCGAACTACGCCGGTTTGATTCGCACAGAGTGTGAGATAAGGCAACCCTCGTCGGGTCCAACTCCCCTTTTGCAAAAATAGCCAAAAATATCAAATTTTAATTTTAACCGTAAATAAGTTGGTGATGCTATTTTGCCGAAAATAGCCGAATGTTCCCGAAAGGGACACCGAAAGGCTGACTTTGCATAAACGGCCACCTTTGGTCATTTTTAGGATTTTGGTCGGTTAGCTAACGCGGCCTTAAAATCTTCGCCTCCGAGGTGCAGAAAGGCCGTGTTTGCAAAACTGGGTCTTTTATTTTAATTTGAAAAAAAAACAACAAGAAAAAAAAAGAGTGAGTGGACAAGTGAATATCATTTGGAATTTTGGTCAAAATAAGCCGAGCTAGCTTCGGCAGTGTATTGAACCGTTCTTGCCGAGATAGCCTTCGAGTATCTTTCAGTTGCCGAAAGGTTGTTTTCGTAAAAGAACGGACAAGTTGGTAAAAGTGTCATAAAATAGATCCTCCCCGGCCTCAAAATTCTTGAGAAATTGGGAAGGGGCCACGTTTGCAAAAATAGCCATTTGCTTAAAATTGGCAAACAGGAAAAGGAAGCTGGCCATTTGTTTTTGAGTTTATATTTATTTTGATTAGAGTATACGGGTTGTTTAATGTTCAAGTTTGTTCTCGTCTTCCACCAGAGTCTGTTAGTTCAATCTAAGTTTGTCAGTTCCTTTTTTTAATCATTATAATCAAAGTGTATTTTATTATGAAAATTAAAAATGCCAAAAAGTGTTTCATTGTTGTTTACCTTTAATTTGCGCGAACTACTCACGGTATGATTCATGCGGGGACATGATACGTAGGCAATCTCCATAAGATTCGACCACAACTAAAAAGAAAAAAAAAATAAGAGAAAAAGACATGATAGAAATGGTTAAACTGCCTAGGTACATTGCATTCCAACGTGCATTTGCAATATGTGTTAAAACTCTAACGCTGACAAGTTTGTTGTTTTTCAGAAGTTTCAAATAGTTAGCTCGTTAGAACGTACTGGCAGATTACCATTATCAAGCAAGATCTAGAGGGCCCATACTGAAAAGCATGACTAGTTCAAGCCAAAGTGTCGAGGAGGAAAGGACGGAAAGTCAGATGCTGAAAGAGGCAATGGAAAAAATGGAAAAAATGAAACTGGAGATGAACGAAATGCAGTTAGCCTTGGCTAGGGTACAAAAGGGGCCCGAACCTCCCATTACTCCTACTCTCCCACCAGGACACACGCCGGAATACCCTCCCCACGGCCCTTCAACAAGCTTCCCAAGTCACCACTACTATCAGGGAAGAAATCCCTATGATCCCCCAGCCCCACCACCCAATCAGAACCTTCCCCCACCAAATGTTCCCATTTTCGTGGCACCCCCACCAGCCACACTACAAAGATCTGCCAATGAGCCGCTGTTTCAGGCTCACGATAACCAATATTATCCCCCTGAACCGACATTCAAAGCACCCGAGCCACGTGCTTATAATCCCCACTTTAAGGTCCCGGTAGAGACTGAAAATCCGGCTAGGAACCCAGAGCAGGACGAAGTGCTTCGAAAATTTAAAAGCCTGGAATAGTCCTTCAGGAATATCCGTGGGTTAGGCAACCAAGTCAGTGTGGCCTACAAAGATCTGTGCCCATTCCCCGACGTTCAATTGCCGGCAGGGTTCAAGATGCCCAAGTTCGATTTATACGAAGGGCATGGCGATCCTATGGCTCATTTGCGGGGTTTTTGTAGCAAGATGAGGGGAGCAGAAGGCAAAGACGAGTTGCTAATAGCTTACTTTGGCCAGAGTTTGAGTGGTTCGGCATTGGAGTGGTATACAAGACAAGATCCGAGTAGGTGGTACACCTGGGATGATCTGGCACAAGCATTCGCAGGTCACTTTCAGTACAACCTTGAGATTGTCCTTGATCGGCTCACATTGTTGAAACTTGAGAAGAAGCCCGGGGAAAGCTTTCGAGAATTTGGGTTCCGGTGGAGAGAACAGGCAGCAAGAGTTGATCCTCCGATGAAGGAAAGTGAAATGGTGGATTACTTTTTGCACACTTTGGATCCAACTTACTTTGGTCACCTGGTGACATCGGTTGGAAAATATTTCAATGAGGTCGTAAAAATGGGTGGCATGATTGAAGAAGGACTCAAGTCCAATAAGATAATGAGTTATTCGGCAATCAAGGCTACCACTCAGGCTATCTAGAGCGGCACTGGAGGTGTGCTCGGAAGTAAAGAGAGGGAAGATGTCGCAACAATTGAATACCGAGCTTGGTATGGATCCAGAGGCTCACCTTGCCACTACAATCAACCTCAACCCCAAACCTATCACCAAGCTCCATATAACCCACCTCAATATTATCATCCACACAATGTCTGGCCATATGTCCAACCACCAGGTCGCTCCCTATGGCTAGCACCAGTACCACATAATGCACTCTTGCCTTCACAACATGCTCGAGCACCCAACAACCCAAGAAAACAGGGGCAGGAAGGGAAGCAGAGGCAAAGAAATAGTTTCACGCCAATTGAGGAGTCCTACACAAGCTTGTTTGAAAAGTTAAAACATGCTGGCCTGATTGAGCCGCTCCTTGGCTATACTCCAGACCCATATGCAAAAGGATTTGATCCTGCTGTTCGATGCATGTACCACTCTAACGTCCAAGGGCATAGTATTAAAGATTGTCGTTCTTTAAAAAAGGAAGTAGAAAGAATGACTCAAGAAGGGGCAATTGTGATCAATGACAGTGACGGGGAGCATGCGAATCCTCTTGAGAACTTATTGGCTGAAGTTGATGATATTGAAGTTGGTAATGGGCTTGGCAATATAGATGCGGAACTCAGTGGCTAAGATGCATGTCGTGCTTGGTAATTGGAAAGACGCTCCATCTCTTGGTCAGCCAGATAGGAGCTTTGGTGGCTTAGGTTGTTGTCATTTCTGTTGTCCGGGTTATTTTCAGGGTTGTAATCCGGATTTTGTCTTGCGGTCAAACCCTCTTATCCTTCCATTTTTGTCATAGCAGTTTGCTTAGTTTTGTCCAATTTTGTTTCAGGGTTGTACTTTGGTTTGTTTTGCTTTCTTTGTTGTTGAACCGTTTCGCCGTTAGTCTAATGAAACTTTCGGTCTTTTGTTACCTCCAGTCATCTTCTTTGTTTAGTTCTTTTTATCTTTTGTTCAAACGCCGATTCTAGTGACATGACATGCACGCACAGTTTGGGCCTAATCTTAAATGTTAATCATAAAACCATTTGGAGGTGATCGAGACATTTAAAGGAAATAAGAACGGTTTGAGATTATTTGGAGCCCAAGTCATGTGAAACTGGGGCATGTGAAACATAAAGAAAACCTTAAAGGCAAGTTGGCCATGTTGACATGGGGGTCGCTCATGGTAATGAAATGAGAGTATTGCCCAGCGATGCTTTAAAATGACAAATGAAAACGCGAATGGGCGGATATGGTTATCAATCCTGGCACAATCAGAAGATGTCGTGAATGTTTAAATATGTTGTTTGCACTTGGCATGTTTTGAAGATTGGAATGACGAAGGCATTTTGTTCTGCTATCTAAACACTTTATCCTTCGTTAAACCTTTGAGCCTTATGTGTTTTCTTTCATACCCCTCCTTCGAAATTAATTGCAAAGACTAGAAACACAAACATGAGATAAGAAAAGAAAAAGAGAAAGAAAACAACAAAAAGAAATAAAGAAAAGAAAATTAATAATTGAAAAGGAAAACTAGAATAACGAGGAATTGGGAACTATGTTTGACCTGATTCCTCAAAAAGGATACGTAGGCGCTTCACAGCTCGGTCATAGTGTAAATAAAAATCAAAAATCCCCAAGCAAGAAACTGGGGCAAA
>MU760684.1:27816-58559 GCA_026770625.1 Nicotiana glauca
GACGCGTTAGTCCCTTTAGGCGCGTGTTAATAATTTTACCTTCTTAAACTCGGGTGGACATTTATGTGACCCAAATTCAAATCTCAACGGAGTCGGAATATGTCAATAACTACGGGTACATTGATGTGACGTGGTTTGAGATGTGTTTTCACGACGTTGCAATTCTTATTAAAATAATATTAAAAGCGGTTAAAGGCTAAAATTTGCACATAGGTTTGAGCATGTTTAAAAATCAGATAAATANACTAATTTGATGCCTATTTAAAGGTTGAATATGAGAGGATGTAAAAAAGAGAAGGGAGGTCGAGATATAGGTGAGATAAAAAAAAAATTCTGGAAGAGGAACTAGAGGAGAGATTTATATACACTATGTATACACTGAATATACAGTAGATATACACTGAAAAAAGAAGAAAAATTTTGTACCTCCAACATTATGCAAGGGAAGTTAAAAAGGGGGCGAGAGAGAGTGATTTGGGGATGTTTTAGAGAGAGTACAGAAAAAAAACGGGGCCTGGGAGATAAGGTATACACTGGATATACATTCCGTATATATAGGATATACAGGGGCAGTGAGGGACGACCCTCTTAACGGTTCTTATATTTCTCCATTCTAAAAAAATCAGTCCCCCTTCTCTCCTAATACCCAGCAAAAATAGTCCAAAATCAGCTCAAAAAATAGCCGAAAACAACCTCGAAATCAACTGATGTTCAGCGGTTCCGAGGTAGAAGTTCGCCGTCGAGGTTCCGTCGCAGTTCCAACGCATTAGATATTAATCACAAGTAGGTCATCTCTGCCCCATGTCTCTCGTATTTTCCTTTGGTAATATGTATATGGGATGTTGAAATAAAATGCAAGTTCATGCTTTGTTGAATTTGTAATAGTGTGCAAATAATTGAATTAATAGTTCCATGTTTGGTATGGATTCCATTTTTGGGCAGCCTCATTAAATCACAATGCTTTGCACTTTGTTCTAGTATCTTCGTTAATTGGACGGTCCACATATTTTGCTTTAAAAAAAATGTGCTTCTAATAAAAGACTCGGAATTTAAATGTAGTAATCCTTAAATAATGATTAATTAACTAGGTTTTTTTTTTTTTATTGACAAAAAATCAAAAAAATCAAAATCGTAGTTTACTTTAGGACGATCCTTTTAAAATAAATGAGACGAGCCTCGCCAAATAAAACGTGAAATGCTGGGCCCTCATAAATGTATATATTAAAAATGCTTAGACTTCGGGATGGGCCGTTTAGTGAATTTCACGGCCTCCCCCAAAATAATAACGCGCTAGTCCCTTTAGGCGCGTATTAATAATTTTACCTTCTTAAACTCGGGTGCACATTTATGTGACCCAAATCCAAATCTCAACGGAGTCGAAATATGTCAATAACCACGGGTACATTGATGTGACGTGGTTTGAGATGTGTTTTCACGACGTTGCAATTCTTATAAAATAATAATAATCAAAAGCGGTTAAAAGGTAAAAATGCACATAGGTTTGAACATGTACTAAAATCAGATAATTAAGCCGAATATAACAGTTAAGCGACCGTGCTAGAACCACGGAACTCGGGAATGCCTAACACCTTCTCCCGGCTTAATAGAACTCCTTATCCGGATTTCTGGTTCGCGGACTGTTAAATAGAGTCAAACCCTTCCTCGATTCGGGATTCCACCGGTGATACGGACACCATAAATCTCCCAAGTGGAGACTCTGAATCTCTTAATAAACGAATCCCGTTTTGATTGTCCTTTAATTGGAAAAACTTCCTTTACCACGCCCTTCGCGGGGTGCGGTAGCGCCGAAAGGAGGTGCGACAATTTGGATTGGATAATTTTTTGGATTATCGGATCAGATTGTCACTCAATTAAGTCATACTTACTCATTACTCAGAATTCATCAATACTCACCATTCACCAAAGACATTTTAAAAGCTGCTGAATTAAGTCATACTCACAAGATTACAAAAAAGCTGCTGAATTAAGTCCTAATTTAACACTATTCAATCAGAATCAAAAAATTGAGAATAAACACCATTCATCTCCTAAAACAGTTCGACGGCTTCTTGGAATAAACAAACCACAATCTGAAATACTACATAATACAACAATTGTCTTTCAAACCATACCAAACTGAAGACCGTAAAAAAAATCACAATCAATTGTCTTTCAAACCATACTGTCATAGCAAAATAAAACAAACCAAACTACTAAAGTCCCCAACGGTTCCTTAACAGAATACACAAAACAAAAGAGTTTCAAGTTCCAACTTTTGGGAAGCCACAACAGTCAACACAACTAGCAACTAGGCCTAATGTAGCTCTCAATCTCAGATTCTCAGTAGGACTGTGAGACAACCAGATAAAAATTTGCAGTTTCAAATAATTCAAAGAGCATTTTCAAAGAAAGAAGAAGACAGTTCAAGGCTTCAAGCTATCTAGATTCCAGAAACATAAAGCAAAACAAGAAGCAAGTGTATAATGAAATACCTGAGCTTGTACAACATATGAAAAATCACGATATGCCGACAATGCAAGGCTCTCTTCCCATATTAATAAATTTTGTAGAATAAGATAGTAACACAAGAAATTAGTTTAGAAGTAATCTAAATAAACATACAAATAAAGTATACATTAAACACAAGTAATAGGGTAGGCTTACCAGCTTCAAGTTGTTTAAGATTATCTAAATCTTCTTCAATTTTAACCGGAGTTGTTGATTCATTCCGAAGCCAATCTTGGAAACACATAAGAGCTTGAACCAATATAGGAGTCAATGAACTCCTAAATGGATCAAGTATGCGTCAGCCGGTGCTAAAGGTTGATTCTGAGGCAACACTAGAAATCGGAATGGCTAGCATATCACGTGCCATCTCAGCAAGAGTGGGAAATCTAGGTGAGTTCAACTTCCACCACCCCAGAATGTTAAACTTTTCATGGTCTTCCTCAACATCTTCACTCAAATATTTATCTAACTCTGTTTTAGAGTCAACTCCGCCATATTTCTTATGCTTCTTTAAATCTAGCATGAATTTTGGAAGCAATGATGAAGAAGATGGACCAGAAGATAGAGAAGATGAACATGAATCAGAACCACCATTTTTCATTACATACACATTGAACAAAGTATCCATGTATGTTTTCACATCCTCTTGTATTTTCAAATCTATTGTTTCTCCAAACATAGCAGCAAGTGCAAATGAAAGAGTATTAAACGTATGGCATGGATCAAGAAGACATGAGATAAAAATTATTTTGTTTATCTTATGTGGATCCCCCCAATACTTGTCAAATTTCTCTTTCATATTCTTTGTCATTTCTCTCAAGAAAGCATCTTTATTTTGCATCAACTCTTTCAAAGAAGAATCAACAACACATATTTCAAGAAAGTGCATATTAGCCATAATATAAAGTGTACCTGATACTTTCAAGGTGAGTTCATAAAAATTTTCCAGAAACTTCATAATACGTCTTACACTATCTCAATCACTACTTAAAAGTGGATCTGCAGGTTGTCCATCCTTACAAATACTATTAGAGGTACATGACATCAAACCATAATCAATATCATAATATTTTGTAAAGGCTTCCTCATAAATTTTAGCAACCTTTAACATAAAATATGTGGAGTTCCACCTAGTAGGAACATCCAAGCACAATGATTTTGTAGAAGTTATCCTATCAAGATCACCACATTCTTTAAACTTTTTCCATCTTGCAGGAGATTGTCTTATGTACCTAACAACTTGTCTTATTCGTTCAACAGACACACTCCCTTCTCTCAACCCATCTTGAACAACAAGATTAATGATGTGAGCCATACATCTCATATAAACATGCTTACCTTCCATCAAGTTTATGTTCCATCTAGTAAATTTCTTGGATAACTCTCTAACCATCCCATCATTAGAACTCGCATTATCAACTGTCACAGTAAATACTTTATCCACTCCCCATTCAAGTAAACACTTAGCAATAACACTAGCTAAATCTTGACCTTTATGACTAGTGATTGGACAAAAATCCAATATCTTTTTATGCAATTTCCAATTCTTGTCAAGGTAATGGGCTGTAACACATATATAATTATTTGAATTGAAGTCTATGTATCAGTAGTAATACATATTCTCTATTTTGATTCGTTAAGAATTGACTTCAAAGAAAGTCTCTCTTCATGTTACATCTCAAGACGACCCCTAGTCATAGTAGTACGAGATAGAATGTGAAATAAAGGTTGAAGAGTTCTCAAAAAATCTCTAAATCCATATTTTTAACAGAAATAAAGAGAAGTTCATCTTTAAAAATCATACGAGCTAAATCCCTCCTACATGCCTCTTTCCAAGGGATTACTGAAACATCACCTGTTAGGTCTTTGTATTGAAAAGCTAATGTTGTCTGGCTTGTTTCTGCCTTGTAAGGATTGGTCGGACATTTGGGAATATGCAATAAAAAATTACTTGTGCCGCTATACTTGGTATCAGCTACATATTCTTCTGAACAATACTTGCATTTTGCTTTTTTCACACCATCGGCATCAGTGAACTTGTTGAAGTAGCGCCAAGCAGTTGATCTTTCTTTAACCATTTTTCTTTTCTTTGAACCAGATTCAGATTCACTATTGTTGGTTGTGGAATCGGTTGAAGCATTACTTTTACCAACCTTTTCAACAATTTGAAGTTCATTCTGTGTCTCTGCCTCATTTTCCATCTACCAAAAAAATCAAAGTAAAATTAGAAGTAGAAGAGTAGAATATGGAAGGGACGTAAAAGACAAAACATAAAGCCAAATTGATATATACATACAAAAATTAGAAAAAGACAACTTGAAAATTCAAAATAAAGATGTTGTAATCTCTCTCTAACTCACACAAAAAAAAAACACAAAAAACAGACACTATTTGATTTCTGCCATGAAATAAAAGGTGAAAGACATCACATTTGAGGTCTAAGAGAGAAGGAAAAAGCAACAATGAAACCAATAATAACTAATAGTTAGAGAGAATGTCAGTCTTACCGTCCGTTAGGGTTTTGCGTCGTTTGCTCTTGATTGGAAATCTAACTGTGAAGACTTGAGTTGAGACTTCGAGAGGATGAGATTTGGATTTTGGACTTTGGAGTTTACTGACTGGAACTGGAATTGGAACTGGAACTGGACTAAAGAGTGAAGAGTGGCTGAAGTTTGGTCTTCACTGGACTGAACTCTAAAGAGAGGCGGAAGAGAGGAAATATATGAGAGTGAGAGAGAACATCGATATAACCTAGGGGTTGTCTGATAAATGAATAAGTTGAACCTTAAAATTTTAGAATATTACTTATATATAGGCCCATATAATTTCAGATCGGATCGAATTAAAATCATACCAATCCGAATCCAACCCGGAAATTCAAAATTTTATAAAACATAATCCGTATCCAATCCGAAAATTTGAAATCTAAAAATCTGAAATAGAGTGGATCAGATCAGATTTTGGATATCCGATCCAAATGCACATCCCTAGATCTGGTAGGTGTTCGATTAATACAACTAGCTCCAACTCTTCGACAGTCGATTTGGTGGCGTCGGTGTCATTAGGAACTATGAACAATCTCGGAACTCCGTAATCATGCTCCTTATATACTCCATGTTCCTCAGGTTCGGTCGAGACCGGCATCGGTGCTTGCTATTTAGTTTCTTCCTTCCTAGTAAGCTCCATGTTCTTTGATGTTGAAACTGCGGGTACGGGGACTACCTCGTCCACTGCAAACATCTATTTTGTGGCAGGCTACTCTCTATAGACCATCTTGACTCCTCCTGATTAGGGGTGGGAATCGGTCAGTTTAATTTTTTTGTGAATGTTATCGGTTTGCATATCGGTTATCGGTTTATAAATATACTAAACCATTAACCGAACCGATAAGATATCGGTTATCGGGTAACGGTTAGTAGGTTATCAGTCCTTATCGGTTTAATCCAATAAAAGTTAAACACATCCAAAAACACTCATATTATTATTATAGCAATCGTGATCATACTATTAAGAGAAAGAAATAGAATTTTTGCTCTTAAGAAAAGAGGGATTAAATCTCAACTTTGGAAAAGAAGAATTTCTTTGCATTTGAAAATCCCAATGAATGATCTTGATTTCAATGTTATAAGTTAGTAGAGTAAGGAATAAGACATTCAACAATCTAATCTAACTAACTATCTCACTGCGAGCAGGCATAATTCACAGGTAAATAATAAAATCATAATCTTGTAAATACTAAAGAATAAGTGCAACAAAAGAAACAAATAGAAAAACTAAAAATCTAAACAATTAAATCTTTAAAGTTTGAAATCAAAAATTTTAACTGAAGAATTAAGACGAGAAATTCAAAAAAGTTTAAAATTTATTCTAAGAATTAAAGTATGAAGATGAAGAGTAACTGCCGAGAGACTTGAGAGAATGAAGCCATAAGGTGGCTTTATATACTTAGTGGGTAAAATTATAAGCTTAATTAAAATTATAATTTTAATTAAGCTTATTGGGCTAGTGGTTAAACCGTTAATAAAATTGGACTACCCGACACCTGAAACGATAATCCGATAGTCAAATAAAATTAAACAATTATCGAACTATTTATCCAATAACCCGATATCGATAATCAAATAGTATTTTATTTGTTTGGACTATCGGTTATACCCGATATATGACCATCCCTACTCCCGTCGTAGGGAATTTCATCGTCTGGTGCAAGGTCTAAGGTACCGCCCTCATATTGTGAATCCACGACCTTCCAAATAAAGTGTTATACCTCATATCCCCTTCGATCAGCGTACAACTTTGTCTCATGGATCGTCTCGGCGGTGCTCATCAACAGGGTTATCTCCTATTTAGTGATTTCATATGTCATGTTAAATCCGTTTAACACTCGGACTGTCGTAACTATTTGGTTCTGTAACCCCAACTACTCTACGACCCTCAATCTGATAATATTGTCCGAGCTACCTGGATCAATCAACACATGTTTAATTCGAGATTTATTGACAAGTGCAGATATTACCAACACATCATTATGAGGTTGTATGACGCCTTCGGCATCATCGTCGCTGAAAGAAATGGTTCCCTCCATGACATAATTCTAGGAGTGTTTTTTCCTAGTGATAAATACTTTATTGAGCTTTATTATTGGCCCTTGGGGGACATAGACCCCTACGATGATCATGTTGATGAAGTTTCGACCTATTTGTTTTCGTCCCTGTTCGTGAAGTAATTTTGGCTCAATCATTCAGAAATTCTCGGAGGTGATCGTTGTTGAATAAATGGGCAACTTCTTCTCTCAATTGACGGCAATCCTCGATCATGTGACCATGAATGCCATGATACTTGCACATCAAGTTAGGATCCCTTTGAGTAGGTCGGAATTCAAAGGTTGAGGCCACTTGGTCTCTTTGATACGCCTGATGGCTGACACGATGCTTGCAGCATCAACGTTGAAGTTATACTGTGATAACCTTGGTGCTTCCCTACCCCCGAGAGGTCTGTCAAAACCATTGTTCCTCATCAGACCTTACCTAATGGGTCCTCGATTGCTTCTATTCTTGCTCCTCGTGGGGTGACGCCCGGATCCATTTCCTCTTTGATCCTAGTGTATGGTTGGTACCGATCCCTGACCGATCTTGGATCATGATCAACGGCTCTCTTAGACCTGCCATCAGTCCTGACGAGGTACACGGACCCAGAAAGTGCTCCGAGTTGGTCGTCCTCGACCCTGATCTTTGACTAGTACCGGTTGTGGACGTCGGCCCAGGTCACCGCTGGTACTCTACCAAATTTATTTTTAGTTGTAGAGAGGCCAAGTAACTTCGGGGGTTAAACCCCCTGAGTGAATGCCTGAAGGTCCTAATCATATGCAACCGGAGGCAGATCCATCTATTCCATGTAGAACCTCGACACGAACTCCATGAGCATCTCGTTGTCTCTTTTTTTAACCTTGAAAAGGTCCAACTTTCTGGTCTCGGCCTTGGTGGCCCTGGCATGGGCTTTCACAAAAGCATCTGCAAGCATAGCAAACGTGTCAATGGAATTTAGGGTTAAGTTGCAGTACCATATCATCGCTCCTTTGGACAGAGTCTCCCCGAACTTCTTTAGTAACACCGACTCGATATCATCAACTTTCAAGTTGTCATTCGAGGTTCCCCGCGAACACTATTTTCGGGATCAGTTGGCAGATTGACATCGGTGGCCACTTGTGAGTTAGCATCGATCGAATCGACAACTGGGACACTGTTAGGATTAGCAGGAGGCAGCTCGTTGCTAGGCACCAAATTTTTATTTTCGCCATGATGGCCAGATTCAGTGTCAATGTTCAAATGGGCAGATTGGGAATTCGATATTTTTAAGCTGACCTGAAATTAAGACTTTAAAGAACAAGTGTAAAATAGAGTGTGTTATGGAGATTTGTATCAAATCACCCTCATGGTGGGTGCCAAACTGTTTACTCTAAAACCAGATAACAATTGAATATTATCCTTAGCCCCACAGTGGGCGCCAAACCGTTTATCCTAAAATCGGATAACAATTAAATTTATAGGCGGTATTAAGGATATGTGGATTGCTTCAACACAAATAATTAAGAATACCGGATAAACGAGTTAAACACAAATTGAATGATCAAACCAGATGTAATGTTACAGCCCAACCCGAGTTCAGATTGGAAAGTAATTTTGCTCTCAATCGGACCCTTAGTTCAATCCTAATAATTGCGAATGAAGAAAATAAAGTTAAGTACGAACTTTTTCGATAGCTAGAAAGCAGAAAATGAATTTGTATCAAAGAAAAGCTTCCATTTATATAGTAAGACAGTTTCATCCCTCGTACAAATCTAAAAAAAGGTAAAAATCTTCTTCACTCATTAATTATTGATCCGTAACAGACATCCAACGAGATCCGCGCCGTGATATCCGATTAATTTCGAATATCACAGCCCCTTATCCGGGGTGCTTCGTTTTATTAGGCCCGATGGCGAGTACTTCTTAACTTTTCACGGGCCTCCCAACTTCGATTTCGATCTTGTATGTTCATGCCCTCACTCCGTTATTCACTGGGAAATCGGGATATGCATTATTTCCGATTTCACCGTATACATACCAGTCCGATAAATGATTTACCCTGCTATTTTTACATAAAGGTGTTGCTGGAGAAGTTCATTAGAGAAGCACATACCACCAAATCATTATTAACAATTTTTTTTGGAACAAATTCGACATAAAGATATGTAGTAAAATTATTCAAAAAGGCGTGAGATCGCGGTATCAACCAAATTATCAGTGTTGGGTCACACGTAGAATAATTGAACGCTTCAAATTAGAAAATAGAAACCCAACAATTTGACATCCGTGGAACTTGCATTGCATATGTCAGCCCATTGAAGAAAACTTGAAATTGGCAAAAAGATTTGAGTGATCAACATTACAAGACAACTTAATGTCAATTGTATGATCCAATTTAGGAAGCAAAGAGACAACAAATGACAAATCTAAGCAGGCATTTCCAATCATCAGCACCTTCCTTCATAAATCATACATCATACAACTTCACTTTCTTCCTATTTTTTTCCGAATACCAAAATCAAGCCCTTTCTTTTAGGACTTAAATACTAAGACAACTACTTTTTCTCTCCTACAAGTTACAACTTACAACTAATGAATTAGCATAAAACAGAAAGACAAAAGTTGAATTAATCCTATTAAACTTGTCTTCAAGAAAGAGTAATTTGAAATTATTAATTACACTAACCTGTGATAATCCTTGCTTACACCCCCACCCCGCCCCACAACCCTCCTCTTTACCTACCCACCCTACTAAATAGAAAAAGAGCTTACCACTCTTTCAGTGAAACCATTGAACAAAACATGAAATTGGCAAAAAGAATTTAGGTTCTTCACCAACTTTATAAGAAAAACAGAGTTAACAACTGCAGAATATCAAATGAATAATCCAATTTTGGGCAGCAAACACACAGACAATAAAGTGAAAACTCAAAAAGGCATATTAGATCATCATATATGTACAATTTCACTTTCTTCCTTTCCTTTTCCTAAGCTACCAAAATCAAGCCATTTCTTTAAAAAGGCTCTAATACCAGATTCTTTTTTATGGTAACACATCTGGAATATTTTTTATAGTACCCCTAAAAGCTTTGACTAAGCTAAAAAACAAGGGTTTATCTACTTTAATAAGCCAAAAAAAGAGGTTAGGGTTTAGTAATTAGTACTAACTAATAGTGCTGACTTTAGGCAAAAGCAGAGCCACAAGACATAGCCATCAAAAGAAGAGCAGCTCTTTCAACTTCACCATATTTCCTATGCATTGTTCGCTTCTTCTTCATTGAAGATCTCTGCCTCTGTAATATCACCACTTCTTTCCCTAACATCATAAATCTCACTTTCAATCCTTTGCTTAACTTCCCATCTTTTCCTATTTTACCCTTTTGGCTGTGAGCTAGTTTGTCCGTACTACTGTTACAAATGTCTGTCTCTTTCTTCTTCTTCTTCTCTGGGTCTTTGTCAAATCCAGATGGGGTACCCTTTTTCTTCCTATATTTGATCCCACAAGCATTGCACAGTGACTGTAATAAAGTAATTAATAATGCAAATTAGCAGCTGAACAAAACCCAGATTAGAAATCGTTGATTATGACCTGAAAAATGGGTGTAATTAACTTACCTTAGGCCCATAAGGACCAACTCTCCACAAGGGCGTCTTTGTAGTTTTGCAATCAGAGCAAGATTTAGTACTCTCGCTTGTCTCATTACCCAAAGAATCTTCCTGTATAAGTAACAATTTATAAGAAACAAAACGACAATGCTGGCAAATTGAAGTATAAACAGGGTCTTAATTTACCTTTTGCGTTGGATCCATGAACTAATGAAGAAAAAGGGAAGAAAAAATTGATAATGCGGGGAAGTAAGGAGGATCAGAGGGAAGGTGGTGGGAGAAGTAGGGGTGTGGGGGGTGAAGTGGCTGATGTAATCTCGATATTATAAAAGGACAGAAAGCAAAGGAAAGTGGGTTCAACCCTAATTTTTCGATGTTAAATGACAGAAATGGCCTTCAATTTTGCGTTTTGACGGCACAAAGACCTGCCAAAGTAAGTGTTTAACTGTACCACGTGTCGACCTGCATGCACTAGACCTCTGGTTTTTGAGTGTGCTTTTAGAGAAGATGTAAGTGAAGTAATTCACAAGAAAAAATAATACGTAGTGGTCATAACAAAAGATGATGAAAAGTTCTGGAATAAACACAAAGATTAATGAGAAAATAGTCTAACAAAGGGAATTTTCAGTTTCCACCAAGTTTAAGGAACTAGCTAGCCTTTTCTTCAAACAATACAATACACGCTATGCTCCTAAATTACCATATATAATAGGGTGTTATGGTTGAGAGTTGTGGTGAGATGAATATTATTTTTGTGTTTAATAAGATATTTTGAATTCGAGTTTTGTGAATGAAAAGAATTTTATTATTTCCTCCGATTTACAAAAGTATTCAATTTACTTTTAACACGCATATTAAGAAAATATTAAATTCTGTCCAAAAATATCTACTATGACTAAACTACCCCTGATTAATAATTTAATGTGAGGAGTAAGAAATTTTTTTAGTGATATGTACATAGGGGTTATTTTGTAAAAATAAATTGATTTCTTTCTTGATTACATAACTGGACACTTATTTTGAATCAAAATAAAAAAAATTAATTGAATGAACAGGAGGGAGTAGAAAATACTTTGGCTTTTACAGGACCTTGTGAGGTGTGAATTCGGAATAATCTAATAATAATAATAAAGTGTTCCAATCCTCTTGATATATTGGACTAATGCCCCTCACTATCTGAATTCTAATAGCCTGTTTGGCCAAGCTTTTTTTTGGTCAAAAGTATTTTTTTTTGGTCAAAAGTACGTTTGGTTAATAATTGAGGTGTTTGGCCAAGATTTTGGAAGAAAAAAAAAGTAGTTTTGAGGAGAAGCATAAAAAAGTAGCTTCTCTCCAGAAGTACTTTTTTTGAGAAAAATGCACTTAGAATCAGTTTTTTAAAGCTTGATCAAACACTAATTGTTGCTCAGAAGTGATTTTCAAACTAATTAGTCAAATACAAATTGCTTCTCACCAAAAGTAGTTTTAAAAAAAACACTTATCAAAATAAACTGATTTTTATCGCTTGGCTAAACGGGCTATAAAAAAGGTCCATGCTCAATTGCTCCATTGAATCAATAGACCCCTCCCACCCGTGGAAGAAATTGCCACTGACATGAAAAGAGTCATACGGTTGCTGAAAATTTTTCCCAACAAATTAAGTATACAGTCAAGCGGATTACATTAAATGAAATAGAAGGAATAAATTCTACTCTTTTTAGCAATAAAAATAGAACAATCTTTCTTTCATCCAAACACAACAATTGAGAGTTAAGTATGTAAATTTAAATATGATTGTACAAATTGGTGACTTCTCTAAGATAGATATATAGCTATGCCTGTTATTAGGTAACTAAACGGATTAATGCCCAATGTATCTTCCGTTGAAGATGCTATAACATGGGACTATTAGAAAGAAAATTGGGTTTAAAACATAAAAACGGTAATACACATTTTATAGAAAATATTTTTACTACTTTTTATTTTTTGGTTTCCCAACCGGCGTCCGGTACCCACATTGTGGCCCGACTAAATTCGGATTTGCGCCTGAAAGTCGTCTCACATTGGGGGTAAGCGATCCCTAACAAAGGCGACTTCATACTCAGGGGCTCGAACTCGAAAAATCTCGTTAAATATGAATGAGTACTTACTACTCCACCATAATCCTTGTTGGTAAGATTTTTACTATTAATATATACTGATAATTAAGATAAGAGTAGAACTGAATATCTTATGATTCTGTTTTGATTATAGGAGATGGAAAGTTCAAGCGCCTTTAAGAATTTAAAGGTGAAAATATTCTTGTATTGAGCCATTCTTTTTCACTTTGAGAGCAATTATATTTTCTCTATCCTTTTTTTCGTTCAGACTATATTTTCTCTATGGATAAACTATTCAAGCAATATATTGAAAACAATCCAACTTATGATATCACTAACACCATAAAAGAAATTTTTAAGGTATATAAAATCACTTATACCATAAAAGAAAATATTTACGCGATTTATTACATGTTAGTATTCATAAAAATGTGAGATTATTAACATGAAAGATAACATTAACATATGCTATACCAAATTAAAATATATTGACAGTATAAATTTTCACGGTATATATAATGTCCAACCGGACTATTGAGGCTTAATGATTTCTTATTCCACTATCTCAACAATCTTCCAAAATTCCAAATGTACAAAGCATAAATAAACATGAGAGAGTCAACCAGTTGGTACGATTCAAAATATCATAATTACTAATTAAAAGCTGTAAGAACTTTAATTCCATTTTAGGAAAGTTTCCCTCTTCATAATCCTAGTTGAGGTAGTATTCTTTTCATAATCCCACTTGAACTAGTAACAGAACTACGGTTCTACTATCCCATTTGGAAATCTCCTACTATTTCCTACTCCGAATCAAATTAGTAGTGAAAACTCTTTATATATAAACACCCCTCGGTTTAATCCACCACACATCATTCTCATTACTTTTAGTTTGATAAATTTTTTATTAACACCTGAAGTATGTGCATCTTCATCATTGATTCGGACGAGTCCCACCAGTCGAACACCACCACCACCATCGTCGGCGTCACTTACGACGACGGCGTCATTCTTGGCTCCACTGACATAATCACACAGCTGACTGCTAGTGTTTTCTTGTGTCACTGTGCAATTGGAGCAAATATACAAGTCCTTTTAGAAGATGCTCGCAACTTTCTTGATCAAGAAACTAGTGCTACGGTTGCGGCCGAGATTGTTGGTATGGTATTATCTGCATATGACATTAACAAGAAGAAAAATATGTTAAAAACTGGTGTGCTACTTGGTGGATGGGACAAGAATGGAGGAGGTAAAATATATGAGATAGGTTTTAGTGGGGTGGTAATGGAGAAGTCAAATTTTGGTGTAGGGGGGTATGGGGCTGTTGATTTGAACGATTTCTTGGAGAAAGAATGGAAGAAAGGAATGACTGAAGAAGAAGCTGAGCAATTAGTGGTGAAAGCATTGTCATTAAACAACAACATTAACAGCGGCTGTGGTGTTCAAACTGCGAGTGTAAACTCGAAAGGGTTCACGACAGCTTTTCACCCTTATGCCACACTTCCTATTAATGCAGAGAAGTTGGAGTTGGAGCATATGAATGAGAAGCCAATGCTCGAATGTATACGAGCACATTTACTTTTGTTGCTGAATATCAATGAGGGTCTCTAGATTCGTATGTTTCTAACACTTACAGTGGCGATCTAGTAGTGACTGCAAGATTTTGTTTAAATATTAATACCATAGTCTTGAATATAATATGCTCTACATATTTGTTATTTTATCCTTTGCGTATAAACAACAATATGCTTCATTTGGTTGCTATTCTTGTACTGTAACTCACTCAAGAGTATAAAAATTACGGTTTTCACATTGGAATTACAATCTTTTTTCAAAATTACGGCTTCTCACTACAGAGAATGGTGTTGAAGCTTTTATAGATTATATTATATCAATTTTCATCGACATATTTTGGCTAATACTGTTACTTCATTTAGAGATTTGGCAATAAAGAATTTTACACAACCAATTACAGCGGGTTAACCTGAAGTAGATATTGCCAAATCATGCAATAGTAGATTAACCTGAAGATGTAAAAAACCATATATACAGTCACACATAAAATATTAACGAGCATCAGCCACAAGAAAATGGGTTAATTCATTGAGAAAATGCGTAAAGACTCCGTTAGGTTCGGAAAAATTATTTACACACCTTAATTTTACGCGTGTCTTGTCTAGACTAAATTTAATACTTCCTTCAAAATACCGAACCACTCTTATGGTGGGTCGTGTTTAACATGCGCCATGTATGCAATTTTCATTTTTTATTTACTGTTTCTATCTTTTTTTCATTTCATCTTCTCCACCTTCCTTCATCACTATTCTAGCAACCCGCCACCATGGAAGGTAGTCACAGCAATAACCTCCGTTAAACCCATAAACTCTATCTCTAAAAAATCAAAACCACCTCCCCCAACCACTCTACACCCAGATCTAAAAGAAAAGGAGAGAAAATTTCTTTTACAAAAAATGGTAATGGCGAAGATCAAGCTCTCCAACCAAGTGTTTCCAACCTAAATCCATGACTCAATTGCTTAAGAGAACTTATGTTTCTATCAAATCGAGGAGATAAAGGCAGGTGAATATGGTGGAAGAAAAGAGGCGTGTGAATAGAGATTCAACACGAAAAAGAGAAGCAAAAAATAAAACATAACTAGTTTCAAAGCATTGGAAGGAAGAGGATGGCAGGAGAACCATGGTTATGTAAAAATGAAGAAAGAGAAAAAGAAACGAAAAAGAAAAGAAAATGAATAAGAAAAGAGAAAAAATTAATATTAAGTTTAGTTAGTTTGAGTATCCAATAGGAAAGTGCCTGAACAATTAAATTAGTTGTAAACTATTATTTTGTGTCTCACGCGCATCTAGAAAATGAACTGCACTTTTCATGCCACGTTATTACTCAATGGGGTATTAAATTCACTTAAGATTAGAGAATACGGAGGTAAAAAGGTAGCTCGTAAAGTTTAAATGTGTAAATGATTTTTCCTGACAAGTTTAATGTGTCATGCATTTTCTCTAATTCATTCGAGGATAAAATCAAGCCACAAAGTTTGGCATATCCAACAAAAGATTTGATGCATTCAATGGAAGTATGTAATAATGCTCCTAACTTTCATCATCGAAACAGACAAGTAATATAACACTAAGATCTAACCAATTAAATTCAACATCAAGAAGATGTGATTGTCAATAAATCATTTAAGTCGGGTGAACAAAGAATTTTAGGGAACGTAGCAAAATTCCCAACAACTGCTTTCGAAGGTGAAATAGGCAATGAGAATATTTGAGGATCCTTAATAGAAAATAGATTGAATGACTAATGCTCAGGACACTGATATTGCTCCTACGCAAGCCCTTCAGCTATGCAAAACCTAAACTGGGAACCAGCAGAATCAGTTTTCACTTGAGGTAATGCATCACCCGAAAAATCCTGCAGTGGAAAATTGAATCTCCATGCTTTAAAAACAGAGATAAATATATATGCACTAGTAAACCACTCCTTGACCAATTTCTTAGGAACATTAAGGATAAAAAATTCAGTTACAGACCTTTCAGTTGAAGTTGAATCCACCTGATGGTAAAGAGACATTCCCACCTCCAAACTGGAAACCCTGTTGGGGCGCATCACCAGGTGGCATGGTTTCATCATCTTCTTCCAACCAGTACGTCTCAAGAATCTTCACAGCCTTTTCATAAATCTCTTGATTGTCATGACTTTGAAGATTCTCTATTTTTTCAATACCGTCTGCATCATCAATCATTTGAGCATACACGTTCATATTTCCTGCCTCACCCAAATTCTCAACATCGCCAACCTTCAAAATATTTTCAAGCCCTTCAAGACAAACTGTCACAATCCTCGGGTCAGGACAAACTAGGAGATCACAGAGTGGTTTGATACAACCTTGACTTACAAGGTATCTGCAGGATATGACACAAAACAAAATAAGATCGTCTGATAGTATGCCAGAAAAATTATGGTCTAAGAAACCAGAATATCAAATTCTTACTTGATCTGTTCATTAGTACCACCAGATGTGGCATTGGAGATTGCCCATGCAGCCTCTTTTTTAATCTCAAACTCCGCATTTTGAAGCAAATTAACAAGAGGACCAAAAACACCAGCCTCAATTACACACTGCAGCAAGAAAGAATACTTTGACCATGAAGTGCAATTGAAACGATCAATATACGTCTTCAAGTTAAAGGATTGCCAAAAGAGATCGCTAAATTTGTAATCCAAATGTTTTTTTTCTGTTGGGGTGTGGACGGAGGGTGAGCGATGTTATAATGCTAGTAACTGTTTACCTGAATTTGCTCCTTGTTGCCAGCTGTAATGTTTGAAATTGTCCAACAAGCTTCCTTCTTTATACTTTTCTTGTGATTACCATTCAACAAGACCAAGAGACAGGGCAAAGCCTGATGATTGATGATACACTGAACGAAACAAAGAGACATAATTGTTTAGTATTTAAAGAGAGAAGAGAGAATGTCCTTATAATTAAAAAAACTGCTCCCTTATAGAGGAGTTTTGAACTACATGGAATAAGAAAAGTTCTCTAATTCTTGGGGTCCTAGTTGATATCACATAATCATTTATAACGACTTATAAGATGACATATATATAAAAGATTCAGTAACATGTGCGTGCAGAAATTTCTGGTCTTCAACATTCTACATCTCCAATACATACATCAAGAAAAAAGAGTTTTATTGGAAGTTGTTTCACACATCACATAAACGGAAATACTATAAGTTATTCATCCATGATGTCAAGAAACACCAAAATACCTTTTATTCCGTCGTCCCTGCTTTTAGTTTCCGGCATCAGGTTAAGAGCATTTCAAGAGCTAAGAATAAAGAGAATGACTATGCACAAATTCCAAAGTAGATTAATGGGGTGGAAATTAAAAGAAAGCAAGATAATAGTCAAGTGAAACTTGAAAAGTCACTCTCACAGAAAAGCAATCAAACACTTCCGATCAGATGAGTATACCATCCTCAAAAATCAAAAATCCAAAAGGCAGTTGCAAAATAACAAATTAACCTAAAGTCATCAAGTAGAGAGGACAAACATAAACGCAATATGACTACTACGAACGCAAGTCAGACATTATTTGCATAAACTGAAAAATTATTCTAACAAATACCTGAGTTTGCATATCATCTCCGGTGACAATATTTCCAACTGTCCTTAGAGCAGGAATCAGCACCGATGGAGAAGGATGACTAAATATGAAAAACAATAATTAAGATCAGGACATACAAATGCCACCCATCAGTGAGAAAGAAAATAATTATAGAAATCGATAACCCAGAAGTACACTAAAAAAATCAGGGTACTTACCCTAACAACTCAACCAGTCGGGGACATACTCCAGAGTCAATAACAGCTTGAATTTTATCATTTGTACCGTCGGAAAGATATGAGAGTGCCCAGCATGCATCAGTTAAAACTTCTTCATCGGTCGAATGTATTAGCTGTTGAAGAGCTGGAAGAGCAGGCCTTGTCTGTACATCCAGTTTACAAATTATGATAGGCATAGCTTCCAGTTTCCTCAACATTTGTTCCTCATAACATGTTCTTTTCATTCATTTTCCAAATAACATGTTTCTTTTATACTTTGGATAATTATACTCCCTCTGTTTCAATTTATGTGAACATATTTGCTTTTTAGACCGTGCCAAAATGGATGACTCCTTTCCATATTTGGAAATAATTTACCTTTATGCAATGATTTTTAGCCAAACAAAATATATGTGCCTCATTTTACACCACAAGTTCAAAAGTCTTCTCTTTTTTCTTAAATTTCACGCTCAGTCAAATACATTCACAAAAATTGGATCAGAGGGAGTAAATGCAATTTCCCACATCTAAGGGATAAAGAAGTCTTAAAATTAAGGTGGAAAAGTTGGGCTAACGTGTCTTACGTAGAAAATGAAATTGTAGTAATGCGTCTTAACACTATTCAAACAATAAATAAGATAGAAGTTTCCACTGCTTCTGTTCAGAAAACCTATCTTTAGTTTTCAACAAAATCAGTACATTATTAATTGCTTCAAAAAGAAGACTGTAACAGGTAAAATGCATCTAGGACAACCTGGTGGTTTGTTACAGTCTTGGAAAAAAACCTGCTTTGTCCAATGAAACAACTTCACCTAAATTGAACTCGGGGCATTTGAATTTTATTGCTACAAGCTATTAAGAAATGAGGGAAGGAACAACCTCCCACAGTATTACTTATGATAAGGGAAATGGAACTCCTTTCTCATTCCTAATCAGCAAGGACTAAGAATATATGACTACTGTTAAAAGTCTGTATCATTGATCACTGATCAACAAATAAATCAAGTGTTTAGGACACACCTGATCAAAAGAAGGTTGTGGCTTCCCTCTACAGAAATTTGAAAGTGTCCAAGTGGCATTTCTCAGCATAGATAGCTTGGCATTTGGGTTAAATTGGGCCAACAAGGGAGCCAAAGCACCACAGCTAAGGACTAGATCACGGCATTTTGGTGAATCACCAGCAACATTTCCTAGAGCCCACACAGCCTAAATGATGAAAAAGTCATGTTGTCAGAACCAGAAATACAAATATTATTGCACACCTCAGAAGTATAATAGAAGAAGAGCAAGGACAAGACAAATGCATTATAAATAACTATGAACAAAATTTAATCTATTTTTTCGTGTATGTATACCTGCTCTCGGACATCATCGCTAGAAGAACCAAGAAGTTTCACAAAACTTGGGACTGCACCAGAATCAATTACCACCTTTGTATGCTCAGATGTTCCAGATGCAATATTTGTGAGAGCCCAAGCTGCCTCAAACTGAGTAATGTTGATAGATACAAGGAAATTCGTAGTCAGACTATCTATCTTGCAGAACGATACAAGGATAATGCAAGTAGTGGAGGGGTTTAACACCTGAAGCTGTGGAAAGTCATCTCTCATTAGGAATTTAACAAAACGAGGAACTACACCAGCTTGAATTACTTCCGCTATTGGGGGACTCCTTTCTGTATAGTTATCAAAACCGAAAAATATGTCTACTGGGTAAGAAACCACCAGAAAACTCGGCAATAAAACAGGAATATTTGTATCTACATAACAATGATTACCGATTGAGAGCATTTTTCTGAAATAAGAAGTAGCCTCAAGCTGTACATTGCCATCTTCGCCCCAAACACCTGCAACCAATTGTGGTATCATCTCTAACTGCAAAATAAAGGCATTTGAAACAAACATCAGCAGCTACGAATTCAAGTATTGTAGATCGATACAACAAAACATTGTCGCAAAACCAATAGGTTCAATACGCTTCACAAAACCATGCAACTGCTTTCACGTGCAGATATAAACAAACCAATGGATACTTGGTAGAAGTCACAGTCTAGTACAAATCGAATATTCAAATCTATACAACACCTCACTCATCGTTTGGGCATATATTTACAAACAAGTCAACAACGACCAAACATAAACACTCGAAAACACTTCATAGCAAGTCAATACAAGTTTGTCAAAAGCTTAACGACAACTCAGCAGAAAATCCTTATTCAATATCAATCCATGTTCAGAAAAATACTACTAGGAAAATCCGAAATTTCACCAAACAGACAAATACATGATGAAAATCAAGGAAATCATAAGTTAATGTTCTAACTGATAAAAAATCAGGAAAGGTCAATATTCAATCCAATCAGAAACTTAATCTAACAGTAATAGTCGATAAAACATAAGGAAATGAAAAATACAGATCTATTTTCCACCTTTTCGCCAGAGGCTGTCTGAACAGGAACATTATGTAGCTGATCCGGTTGAAGGCCTTCACGTCGCTTCTTCTGTAAGCTTTCCTCTCTCCTATTCTTACGAATCTCAACCATGTTATCCTCTCTCCTACGCCTTCCTTCCTCCGCATCCACGGCTACCTTATACCGGTTCCGACGAACCTCCGTCCTCGCACTAGGTCTCAGCGACATTTTCGCTTCCGATGAAACAATAAATCAAGGGAAAATGTATATACCTAGAGCGGTACAGTGTATATATATACGCACAACTGGAGCAGTGGTGTAGAGAAAAGAGTGATGGCGGAAGGGTTTGGGCTTTTGATTTGAAAAAGGGGAGAGAATACGAGGGTTTATATAGGGTTTGTTGAAGAGATAGGTGCCGTTGTGGAAAAGGGCATTATTTTAAGAGATATTTGCGGAATGAAGACTAAATTTGAATTTTGAAAATGAAGGAAGCGGAACGGCTATACATTAGAAGGGAAAAAGGTGAGCCCAAACATCATCGGATATGTCTCGGCCCAAACGTGAGGCCCAAGTAATGTATCTTATCGGAAGAAATTCAAAAATAGCCAGATTTACAAGTTGTCATTCAAAAATAGCCACAGTTTCAAAAGTAATCAAAATTTAGCCACTTTTCATGTAAAGATAAATTTGAACGATAACATTATTCAAATTCCGAAAAAATACTCCAGTACAATATACTGAAACTACATAATATAATATACTGGTCTGGCATAATATACTGGAGATTGGAGCAATTATACTGGAACTTTCCACGTGTTGGAGTTCTAGCATAATATGCTGGAAGTTCATACATAGGTGCACCGATCTCCAGTATATTATGCTGGAACTTTCCGTGTAGCAGCAAATATTGGCTATTTTTCAATGACTTTGCAAATGCTAGCTATTTTTCAATGACCAATTCGAAAACTGACTAGTTCGTACTATTTTTACTATCTTATCTAATTCCATATTAAAATTTACATTGAAAAATTAGAAAAATTAACCAAAATAACCGCTCACGTAATCTTTTAAAAATAATAGGCGGTGAATGTGTGTGTATATATATGGCTAGAAAAAATAATATTAAATCTGAATGACTATTTGATTGTGTAACAAAAAAAAGGTTTTGATTATTTTATATGTCAAATAACAAAAAAGAAAATGTCAAAGGAACCAATGAAGTTGAAAGAAAAAAAAAAGGAATCAATGAAGTTGGACGAATAGGTTAATAGCAACGGAGTAAAGAAATAGAAACAGTTGCTTATCAACCACTTCCCTTTTAGGCCTTAGAAACCGAACCAAACAGGTTCTAATACTCTTTCTTGTGTTTTCAAATCAAAAGAGCACCTTCTAGTAACGATTAGTCCATTATGGACCACACTCTATTTATATTTAATATTGAGGAAAGTGTACCCTTTTCATGGTATATCCACTGTATCATTTAATTCAAGGTATTAAAATACTGCTTCAAATGAAATAATTTGAATTAACAAGGAATAACTATGTCTCTACTGACCAATAGAAATCGGTGCCCGGCCTATTTGGTGAAGTTTTAGAAGACAGTATAATAAACAAACAACCAATGTGTTCTTTTATGTTTTCTTTTAAGTTTGGACAGCTCGGTACACAAAGTATTTGTTAGAATTGGAGTAGAAGATTAAGAAGAAAGGGCATGCAGAGACAAAGGCAACAATGGAGAGAATTTTTTCTGTATCTCTTTCCAATGTACAAAGCTGTATATATGTACAAGCGACTGTATAACCGCCTCTCTTACCCACTTAATAGTCCACTAACTGATTTGATATAAATAGACTAATCTACCCTTGTCTAACTCACTAATCTCAAGTAATGCCCTTATTCTCAACACTCCCCCTCAAGCTAGGTGGTGTAAACACATCAAACACACCTAGCTTGGAACTTAAGTATTCATGTTGAACTTTGGTTAATCCTTTTGTAACAAGTCTGCCTGTTGTTCTCTTGTGCTGATGTATTTTGTTCTGACTAAGCCTTGTAGTATTTTTTTCCCTTATAAAATGACAGTCTATATCTATGTGCTTCGTTCTCTTATGAAAGACTGGGTTAGCAGCAATTTGTATTGCTGCCTTGTTGTCACAGTATATGTTCACAGGTAGCTCTACTTCAATCCCAATTTCTTTGATCAGTCCAACTAGCCATATAAGTTCAGCAACAGTAGCTGCTAAACTTCTGTATTCAGCTTCTGCAGAACTTCTGGAGACAGTTGTTTGCTTCTTTGACTTCCATGAGACCAAGAATCTCCTATTTTGATCAAGTATCCTGTTACAGATTTCCTGGAGTTCTGACAGGCAGCCCAGTCTGCATCACAATAGGCTTTTAAGGTTCCTTTACTGCTGCTCGACAGTAGAAGTCCCTGTCCTGGATGGTTTTTAACATATCTCACAATCCTTGTAGCAACTTCCATATGAGAGTTCTTAGGTTGCTGCATAAATTGACTCAGTGTTTGGACACTGAATGCTAGATCAGGTCTTGTCATAGTTAGATAGAGTAGCTTCCCTATCAACCTCTGATACACCCCTAGATCTGGTAACAGCTCATCTGATTCATTGCTTGTTGTTCCAATGTGATCATCAAATTCTTTGGTAGTTAGCTTGATATTTATTTCCAAAGGTGTTGCTGCAGGTTTGGCTGCACTAAGTCCAAGTTCTGAGATAAGCTCCAGTGCATATTTTCTTTGATGCATAAGGATGCCTTTCTCAGATCTTGGAAATTCTATGCCCGGAAAATATTTCAACTCCCCCAGATCCTTCATCTTGAAAGCCTTCTGTAATGCTGCCTTAGTGTCTTCAATTAACTTCAGATGTGACCCAGTAATCAACATATCATCTACATAAACCAGTACTACTGTTATGCCTTATATGCTCCTTTTTACAAATAGAGAATGTTCGTGCTGACTCTAAATGAAACCAAATACGCATAAGGCTTCAGTAAGCTTCTCATTCCACTGCCTAGGAGCCTGCTCAAGGCCATATAGGGATTTAATAAGCCTACATACTGGTTGTGACTTCCCCTAGCTCTTGAATCCTGGAGGCAGTTGTATGTAGATTTCATCAAAGAGATCTCCCTGCAAAAATGCATTGTACACATCCATCTGGTGGATGTGCCAATGTTGAGCAGCAGCTAGGGATAGAATAGTTCTGACTGTCACCATCTTCACCACTGGGGAAAAGGTTTTCTGATAGTCAATGCCTTCCTTTTGGCTGTAGCCTTTTGCATCTAGTCTTGCCTTGAATCTTTCTATTTCACCTGATGCTTTGTACTTCACTTTATAGACCCACTTACAACCAATAAGAGTCTTGCCCTCTAGGAGTGATACAATATCCCAAGTATGATTGCTTTCCAATGCTTGAATCTAAGATTTCATTGCTTCCACCCACCTAGGATCTTGACAAGCTTCAGTAAATGTAGTAGGTTCAACTATGGTAGAGAAAGCAACCAAGTATGATTGATACTGACAGTCTACCATATGATACATAATTTTCTATGGAGTATGGTACTGAGGAATGCACATTTAGATACACAAAATCTTTCATCCATATGGGTGGACATTTCTCTCTAGAAGGTCTCCTCACCCCAATGAGCTGGTCTTCTGCAATGTTTGGATGAAAACTTTGATCTTGGGATTGCACTGTGTGTGGTAATATAGCTTGCTGAGTCTCCTCTGAACTTGATTCCTGTTGAATCTCTCTTTGAGTTTCCTCAATGGCATCAGTAGTGAGCATATCATCAGTAGGAGAATGAGTATCAGTGGAGGTTTGAAACATTGGAGCCATGGTCCCTGGTGCAGGAGCAGGAATATAGCCTTATTATGAATGTGGAACAAAAATAGGAGAATGTTTTGATTTAGAATGTTTGAAAGGAAAGACATCTTCCTTGAATATAACATCCTTGTTAACAAAGAAAATATTGTTAGTGAGATCTAAAAGAATGTATCCCTTTTATGTTCCAGAATAGCCCATTAGTACTGCTGGTATTGCCCTACTCATAAACTTGTCCCTTTCTTGCACATTCTTTGCATAGCATAAACACCCCAGAACTCTAATATGCTGTAATGAAGGACTTCTGTTGTACAACTTCTCAAAGGGAGTTAATCCACTTAGAACTGGAGTAGGCATCCTATTTATGATATACACAACATTTAACACACGGTGGCCCCAATACTTGAGAGGAATATGAGCTTGGAATCTCATAGCTCTGGCAACTTCTAGGATGTGTCTATGCTTCCTCTCAGCTACTCCATTTTGCTGAGGGGTATAGACACATGTTGTTTGATGAATTATTCCAAACTCCTTGAACAAATTTGCACAGATTGAGTTAGTGAACTCTGTGCCATTGTCAGTTCTGATTATTTTGACACTACTACTGAATTGATTCTTCATATAGAGCAGGAAATATTTCAGCACCACACACACATCTGATTTTTATTTCAAAAGAAACAGCTAGGTCATTCTGGAAAAATCATCCACCAAGGTTAAGAAGTATCTATTTCCATCAAATGTTGATACCCTATAGGGGCCCCATACATCAGTATGTAACAATTCAAAACAATGAGTACTTTTAATATTGTTACTAGGAAATGGAAGTCTAGTGTGCTTAGCTAACGGGAACACATGACAATTCTTCACTACATTGACACAATTGTCATGTTTTATTGTGAACAATTTCTTTAGAATCATAGGAGGAACATGTCCTAATCTTCTATGCCACAAGCTGATGTTGTCTTCTCTTTTATCCTTCAAATATGTGTCAACATTTTTAGATTTACTGACTGTCAAGGCCTTCTCAGTATAATTCTCAGTTTCCTGTAGTCTTAGGATGTATAGCCCTTCTGTTTCTTTACCAATCTCCTTCACCTTCCCATTGTAAAGATCCTGAAATAGGCAAAAATTAGAATAAAATACAATACAATACTGCAAAATCCTTGGTTAGCTTGACACTGAGAGTAGATTGTATTTGAACTGTGGAACATAAAGCACATTCCTAATTATGCTCCTTGATGAGATTGGACAAGTACCAATATATGTAACTGAGGCCACATCTCCATTAGGTAAGTATACTTTTCTATGACTACTAGATTTAACTTCTTCAATAGTGGATAATGCTCTAAGATCAGAAACCATATGATTAGTGGCCCCTGTGTCAATTATCCATACCTGAGAAGGTTTATTGGCATTATCTACTAAAAAAGCATAACTGATACCTGTTGCACTGGTCATATTTACAGAAGTAGATGTTCCTGAACTTTTGTTTAGCATTTGTAGTATTTGCTCATACTATTCCTTTGTGAAAGAGCAAGCTATGGGCTGTTGAAAGTTGCTATTGCTGGTGTTTGAAGGTTGCCTCTGCATCATTGTTTGTGGTTGAGTCTGCATTAGCTGACTCTGCATCTGTGGAAAGACTTGAGGCTGCATAAAATAGTTCTAGTTTGGCTCATTTTCTACTGCATTATATGCAGATGCTCCCCCTTTCTTCTTGAACTTAGAGCCTTGTGGATAACCAATGAGCTTCCAACAGTTTTCTTTATTATGACCTTTCTTTTTACAATAATCACAAAATTCATTGTTGTTTCTCCTTGGCTTTTGGTAGTTCCCAGTTTGTTAAAAGTTGTTGGACTGAAAATTATTAGGCTGAAAGCTTGGTTGAAAGCCACCAGGTCTTGTGGCAAGCAATGCAGTTGACTCATAATTTTCAGGCATAGCATTAGATTGTAAGCTTAAATTCACTGCTGTAGCAGCTATGGATTTTTGTCTTTCATCACTCATAATCATGGAATATGCCTTATTAACTAAAGGTAAATGATACATCATAAGGATTTGACTTCTAGCTTGGAAATAAGACTCGTTTAATCCCATCAGAAATTGATATAGTTTCTGCCTTTTCATATGATTCACATAATCTCTAGAATTTTCACAATCACATGGAGCTGGTATTAATGCTTCAAACTCATCCCAAAGATCTTTCAATTTCGTGTAATACTCAGAAACAGAAGATGTATCTTGATACACTATTGCAATCTCCATATGTAGATTGAATGATCGAGAGCCATCAACTTTGTTAAATTTCTCACGAAGATCTTCCTACACTGCCTGTGCATCAGATCCATATACTACTCCTCCAAACAATTGCGGAGTTACAGCGTTCATGAGCCAGGAAAGTACTATTGCATTGCATCTTTCCCATTGCTCTCATAGATTTTCATGAAATTTCTTCTTTTTCCATGTTCCTTCTACAAGCCCTAGTTTGTTCCTCCCACGTAAAGCTATTCTCATCGAGCGATTCCACAGAGTGTAATTGGCTGTACCTGTCAACTGAAAGGAAATGAGTTGTGCTCCACTTGTATCTGAAGGTCCGAGATACAAAGGATGATTATGTGGCAAATCAACTCCAAATTCATTGCAAGCTTGAGTGCCAATACTAGATCTACTTGTTCCTGTAGCTCTGGCTCCAATTACTTCAGGATTTACAGGTGTATCTGTAAATATATCTCTCATGGCTGCTCTGTTTCAATTGCTTGAATTTTTTGAGGAATTGATTTCTTCAAATTATGGATCCAATTACTCTTACTCTGTTCCAGCTTCAATGACAGCTTAGATCGAGTCAAGGATCTCTAATCCCGCTCTGATACCATGTTAGAATTGGAGTAGAAGATTAAGAAGAAAGAGCATGCAGAGACAAAGGCAACAACGGAGAGAATTTTTTCTGTATCTCTTTCCAATGTACAAAGTTGTATATATGTACAAGCGACTGTATAACCGCCTCTCTTACCCACTTAACAGTCCGCTAACTGACTTGATATAAATAGACTAATCTACCCTTGTCTAACTCACTAATATATATTATTATAAAAGCATGAATACAATGTCGGTTTACAGAAATAACCTTATAATATTAAGGATAATAACTCATAATAAAAGGATATAACCAAAATTTTAAATATTAGCCTTATAATCCTATTTGTTTTAAAACATAATACTACATGTTAGGAATCCTACATGATTAACTTTAGGAATTCTATTAGTATAATTATACTCGGACGGTCTAATTCATATAAAATTGAACAAGTAAATATCTTTAGTCATGTAATCCTATTACTTTTAGAATGCATAAATATATTAATATTAAGTTAATCAAGTGTGCAATTTTTGTAATGATTTCGGAGTCCTAAGGAGTCTAAACAACTACAACACTATTACAAAAGAGATAAATTCAATATTTTAGCAATACTTTTGTACACTAATACTTCTCATCGTTGTAGTCTAAATATAATTAAGATTATAGGCATATATGGTTCAAAAAGAACGCATGTGTTCGATAAGTGATTTCCAATACGATTACATATGGCCTAACGTTTAGGGTTTAAGAAATATCTCCTAAAAGATTACATGGCTAATGTATAGTATTCCGGTTATATCCTTTCATTATCAGTTATTATGTTTAACATTATAAGGATATTTTTGTCAACCAACATTATAATTTGAAAACTTATTATAATATCCTATTACTAATTTAATTTGAGAATGTATTATATTGTCCAAATTCATTTAGAAAAAGGAGAGTCTATATTATTATAAAAGCATAAATACAATATTAATATATCAAAACAGCCCTAAAATATTAAACGAAAAAACTCATAGGTAAAAGACAGAATTGCAATAACCTATTTTTTTTTACGACAATACCTTCTATGCTATCTTTTAAAATTTAAGATTTTAAAATTAATATAATTTTGTCTACTAATTTCTTATTAAAAATATGTAGGAAGGTTTAATAAAATCAATTTCATATCCTCCATATTGGTAATACATTGTCACTCCACAATATCCATACTAAGAAAAAAATAAAAGTAATATTAATAAATTGCATAAAAAGTTGAAATTGAGAAAAAAATATCCCCACGATAATATATGTTTATATTATATTTGAACAATATTCCTACTCAAGTAATATTTTTTAAATTAATTTTTCATATAATATTAAAATACCCAAATATTAAACAATAGCTAAGAAAATATCTAAGAATATAAATATGTGAGAAAGAGAAAAAATAGTTTGTAAGAGTCAATACCACTAATGATTCTACGAACATAAAGATCTAAATGTGAAATATCATATAAATATTTTACTCTTTGAAAATAAAATTTATGGTGGATAAAATTATAATTAAGATTAAATATTTAAAATCAATATAGAATAAATTATTTTTTATGTTGAACCAGATAATTATATCTTTTAATTAATTATTTAGCAAGAGAATCCAATTCAATTATTTTTTAAATTCATCATATGAGTAAAAATTTTATTCAAGTAAAAAAAATCTTAGGATACATAAATTTAATATCACGACCCAATTCCCAAATCCGATCATGATAGCGCCTCTCGTGAAGACAAGGCCAGCCAACAGAACAACAATGCCTTATTTAACAGTTAATAAACATAAATGAATGAATAATACGACTTAATGGCATTAATAACTGATATTTACCACCCAACACAATCCGACCGGGGTGTCACAAGTCACGAGCATCTAAAGAAAACCTGGACACAACTACAGGGCCAATAATATACAAAAATAAATTTCGGAATTTTAAAGACAACGTCCGATGCCGCGAATGCTGGCGGTCACCTTGCTCAGCTTCAATAGTCATACCTTCAATCAGCTAGTAACCCGCTACCGGGTGAACAATACCTGCAACTGCACGCGAGGTGCAGGGAGTAAAGTGAGTACTCCAACTCAGTGAGTAATAAGAGTAAATAATAACTGAGCGGCAAGAAATCACGTAAGAGCACTCCACCATGCAATATGGGACAGAACAACCCTTTGAGAAAACAGTGAAACCGTGAAAACCCTTTAGAAATATCTGGTTTAGTTAAAAACCTCTTTTAAAAATATCATTTTCCAATAGTCAAGCATATGAATGCGATATCAGATAGTGCAGGTCAGTACATAAGTCAGCCCCTCGGGCACAACACTCCACCAATAAATAACACCAGGGTATCTGGTAAGCAATGCACGAAATAGCATGGATGCCAATGAAATGATAGTGCTGAATGTCATGACACGTAGTACAAACAGGAACCAATGCATGAATGCGATACAATGCACATGACCGCTGCAGCGCGCAGCCCGATCCATTTGGGTATACACGCTCACTGTGGGGGTTCAGACTACGGAGGGGCTCCTACAGTCCAAACACAATATCATCATAGCATTCGCTGCTGCGTGCAGCCAGATCCACAATCAGTCCAGATATATGCATGTAAGCCACACAGGCACAGTCAAGTTTATCATTTTCAGTTCCAATTATTAGGATTATAGATTTAAGTGGTTAAAACCTTAGAAATTTACTAAGCATTTCGAGACAGTGTTCAACTCAGGACTGATATCATAAAAACATGTCAAACATCATGGAAACAGTGATAATAAACCCTAAGGGATCCAGATAATCGGCATACAACCCAAATTATCACGACCCATATCCCGATCGTGATGGCGCCCAACATCAAATGCTAGGCAAGCTCGACCATATAACACTCACAACTCAACCACACAACCCATTTTCCAATTTATAGCATTAATTATCAGATGATATAGTTCTAAACAGTGATTATAGACAGAAGTGGTACGAAAATCACAACAACTGCCAATAAAACTCCCAAAGACCCGGGGTCATGAGTCTAGAGCCTCTAAGATAATAAAATAATACATCCTCGATAATATTAATGTTCCAAAATGCGGAAATAATAAAGGGATAGGGGAGGAGTCGGGTCCTGCGAACGTCAGGCAGCTACCTCGACAACTCCTGAGAAGCTCTGAAGCAGCAAATAACTCAACTATGCTCCAGGGACACCTGAATCTGCACACGTGGTGTAGGGAGTAAAGTGAGTACTTCCAACTCAGTGGTAATAAGAGTAAATAATAGCTGAGCGGTATGAAATCACGTAAGAACACTCCATCATGCTATATGGGACAATATAACCTCTTGAGAAAACAGTAAAACCGTGAAAATCCTTTAGAAACATCTAACTCAGTTAAAAATCTCTTTTGAAAATATTCTTTTTCCAACAGTAAGCATATGAATGCGATATCAGGTAGTGCAAGTCCGCACACAAGTCAGCCCCTCGGGCACAACACTCTATTTACAAATAACACCA